>JAGFBZ010001276.1:0-48616 GCA_018398805.1 Hirundichthys speculiger | reverse complement strand
CGATAACATGAAATGATGACGTCATTCCGATAAGTCCGATATCACGACGAATAGCCCCGATAACATATATATTTTTGTCAACACAGCAGTGCCTCGCTCCCTCTGAGCCTTCGATAACCAGCAGTGAATGTTGAGTTCAAGTAATGTCGGCATAATTAGAAAAACGATTTCTCAATAATGAAAATCAAGAATACCCCCTCATGCCAGAAAACAACTCATTAATTCAGTCATAATTTTGCTAGTTGCTAACTTGAATTGATATTCGCAGTATTCTCCCACATGTTACACATAAAAATAGAAAAGGCTGAAAGAATGACTAGCAAACCAGCAACGTGGAAATTTATGTTACACCTTGAATGCAGCCTGTAGCACCACGTGCTGATCACATCAAACATGGCGGCGTAGAACTTCGTTAAAGTTTCAGAAGAAGATAGTTTGGTGGTTATTTGTGACGAATCCTCCAAGTGAATTCCACGAGGAGGGAAGCACAAGCTTTAATACGTAAAACCTGATCAGCCACCTACAACATAACAATCGCTTCCATGGAGTTTTTAAATCGCGCTAACATGAGCTAATGCTAACATGCGCAGTCCAGCAGCTAGTCTCCCCTCCCCTCTCCTCTCCCTCATCTCTCTCATCTAAAGCTTCCTTGAGATAAAAAAAAAATACTGAACCTCTTTTACTTTAATTAAAGGTATTAATTTAAATGGAACCACAAGCCAAAATCCTTTAAATGTTAATTTTTTCAGTTTGTAATTTTGATGCATGTATTTCCATCAGTTCAAGGAGCCTTTATTTTTTTATATCAGTCAGTAATGAACCTTATTTAAGTTAATGTGAGATATCAAATAGGTTTGTTTGATAGCTTTATGAAAATGTTTGAGAGGCTTGACAATAGTTTTTCATTGGAAAAAATAAATATCTGTTCATTTAAAGAGTCAAAACTATTTTTGATTTTGTTCATAGTAATGATGTAATGATCTCAGGTATATATGTGTGTTATCGGTATTGGTTTTTAAAAAAAGTTATCGTGCATCCCTATTTCTTTTCTATTATTTTTTTGTATCTAATTGGGGAGAGTCAGTCGCCCTGAACTGGGAGGTCACCAGGTCAGTCCAGAACCTCATAGCCTGCCTGGGCAGGACTGGGCCCCGGATCGCCCAAACAGCTCCAGCCACCCATCGTGCTGGTCCGGAGCCACGCTATCCCTCTTATAAGACCCAAGTCACCTGATTCGATTCAATTCAATTTTATTTGTATAGCGTCTGTTACAATATCAATTATCTTTAGGCGCTTTACAGAGACCCAGAGCAAATATCATTAACTAAAATTATAATATTAAATCCTAATTAATAATAATGGCAGGTAAAAAACTCCCACAGAGGGAGAAAAAAAAAAAAACCTTTAAGCCAAACAGTGGCAAGAAAAAACTCCACTTTAAGAGGAAGAAACCTTGAGCAGGACCTGGATCATATGGGGGGACCTTCCTGCTGAAGACCAGCTGGATAAAGACAGAAAAAGAAAGGAGAGACAGGAGAGAGAGAGGATGGAGGACAGAGAGAGGAGAGACACAAATGACTGAATGAAATGACTATATAAACAGATGCAGGTAACAGCACTGAGGTGAGATGGTCTTTACTAAGGTTTGCCAACGTTTTCAGCGGCAGTAAACTGGTTGTTTCTGTCACTGCTACGTTGCTAGGTAAGTCGGTGCCAGCCTGCGAAAACATTACGTACGGTGGCCGACACGTCTCAGGCAACAGGAAAAGCCACAAAGGAAGTAAAAAAAAATCCAACGTCATCTAGCGCAAATATCACAAAGCTTTCAAGGAGGTAAGAAGACTTTTTTCCAAGAAGCCTGGCATCAACATCCAGGCGCCCGTATGATAGCGGCCCTGCGCGTGTGCAACGGTGCTGTAAGTCCACGCACGTTTTCCACAGGTGCAGTCATGGGCGGAGCCCCAGAAGGTGCTTTATTCAGTAGCTGATTCAGTCAGTCAGGTAAAAGTGATGTCTGTCATTCAGCTGCTGTGGTCTTGACTTCACTACTGACTGTGTTGGATGTAGTTTTCTGCTTCATTATGCGGTTGCGTCTGGTGTGTGTGTGTGTGTGTGTGTGTGTGTGTGCACGTGTGTGTGTGTTACGTCTCTTTCTGTTGACTGCACTGACTAGTTTCTCATTACGGCTGCTGTTAAGTTTCAGAAACAGCGCCGCGGTTCTGCTACGTTAACCCGCTGCCTGTCTTCCTCTTCTTTGACGGGGACCAGCGGTGAAGGGCATTCTGGGATGCGGGTGTAATCCGTCCTCCCTCTTCCCCCTCGGTGTCTGTCACTGTGTCATCCCTTTGTCTTTGAGTCCCGGAATAACTGAATATTTACACTCATTGAACGTTGCTATCCCAAAGACAACAGGCGGTGGAGACACATACTGGTATCTACACACACAGCCTAGTCTACCCATTTAATTAAGCGCTCTATGAATAATTCAGTTTGAGCCTCTGGGCTGAAGATAATTATAATGATCAGGATAATAATGTTTATTTTGCTTTTCATTGTATTAAGACATCAATATCTCTGCAGTCCAGTGCGGACAGTTTGCAGAGACACTCCCATCGCCTGAAGCGCCGCCTCTAATAACCGAGCGCCTTTGGAAATCCCGTCTACCCTCCTCCCAGAGCCTAAATGCTTTTTTTAAATGTTTTTTTTTCCTATTTCATTTTCCTGGATGAAACTATGGACTGATAGAAGCGATCTTAAGGCTTGCAGGTGCGTCCCCCCCCCCACACGCTTTGGAAACGATGACCGCCTGTACAAATACCAGAACCGCTAATCCTCGGTTCTAGCAGACCAATAATATATAAAGTGATTAGAGTTCAGCAGCTGCTCTGGATCATATGTGGCTTCTATCAGCTTCTGATTAGTCAATGATTGTCTATTCTTTCCTGAGCATATGGAATCAGCGGCCTATTCGCTGCCACTCTATAGTCATTGATTAACCCCGGCAACAGATGGGGGGGGGGGGGGGGGGTGATTACGGCGTATTGTTGCTCTGCTACATTGCAACACACTGGGTAGTCTTTTCTGAAAGGGTGAAATTCTCTATTCTCTATGGAGACCATTGTAAAGAGGTTTTTTTTTATTCCATGGCTGAAAGGTTCAAAGAAGTAAAATGGCTCCAAACTCAGATGTGAGCTGAACCTGTGACATCTTTTCAGAAAATGAGACGCTTTTAAGAAAAAAAAAGTCTAATCTGGGCGACCAAACGTGCTGAACGTGGACCAAGTTTGGACCAGTCTGGGTTTGAGTTTCCTCCAGCTGTAAGTTTGTTTCCCTCAGCAGCGTGGCCCAATATATCGCGATTTTCAGCCGCCCAATATAATATCGATTTTTTCAGCTCCTAATATCTTTTTTTTTTTTTTCGTTTTTTAGATTTTTACTTATTTTTTGTGCATTTTCAGTTCTCACTTACAGTGGTTACGACGCTTTCAATGTGTTGTAACAGTTACTTTGAGACATCTACAGTAATTTCAGCAAAAAGAAACTTGATGCACTTGATTTTATGATGGCAGTGCGTAACGCCTGCATGCACGGGCATTTTATTTTCATATGATCTGTTCAGATCAGTGTTTTAAACTGACACGATAGGAAAATTTTTTTTTTAATATTTTTTGTTCATTGTCAGTAACTCAGGTTACTTTTATCCTTCATGTTCTCATCTACAGTGGTTATAATACTGTCAGTATGTTGTAATGGTTATTTAAATGTGCAAAAACACTAATAATAACAATAAATAGGTTGTTTTGAAGTTAACTGTAAATCAGAAGAACTAAGTTACTAATTAGGCTGATTAACAATGCCTTTGACAGCTTTGCTGGTCACAGTTATTACAGAAAATTATTACAGACATTTTAGTTTAATTTAATTCATTCACATTTACGAGAACAGCTGGATGAAACTAACAAATGTGCTTCGCCACCACTTAAAGGTAGTGTAAGTAATTTCTGGACAACGTGACATTTTGACAAAACACACAACAACAAACTGAGAGCGAGCAAAGTTTTGCAGAGACAGATAGTTTTGTAGTTTAGCTGTTTTTTTCTCCTCATTTTATAACATGTTCTCAAGGGATGGGCAGCGAGTAGGGGGGTGAATAAGAAATTGATTTGGCAATATATCGCGATTTTCGGCCGCCCAATATATTATCGATTTTTCAGCTCCTAATATCAATTTTTAGGAAAATACTTAAATGTGGAAAAACACTAATAATAAACAATAAATAGGTTGTTTTGAAGCAAATAGTTGATAGTGGAATACTTGATTTTTCATCTCTACTTTTAATTTTGATATTAACTTAGGTTAGAATATTGCAATATATCGTGATAATACCGCATCGTGACCCAAGTATCATGATACATATTGTATTGTGAGGTCCTTGCCAATACTCACTCCTACTCTTTTCATCTTCTTCCTCTGCTTTGACAAATCGAAGCTCCAGGGAGCGTCTGGAGAACCCGAATGCTGCGGCGGCGCCACGTTCGCAGCACGTTGAGAACTGAAGTTTCCGTGCGAACGGCGCCGCAGCGTTTGGGAATCGGTGTAGAAGAAGAAGCGCCTTAACGCGGCGGTTCTGCAGCCCGGGGTCCGTGAGGGCCGCACGCCTGTTTGAAACGAATGGATCACTGTCAGTTTGTCAACGAGGTCTGGGAAAGTCTGTTATTGGCGTGTTGGAGCAGAGAAATGTCTGGATGATGCACGGCCTCGGTCCTGGAGGAGCGCCGCCGCCGAGAAGAACATTTTTCCGCGTTGCCGTCGCCCCCGCAGCTCAGGAGGCAGGCGTCCAGACGCACGGCCTCCCGGTGACGTCCTCTCCCTCCGGGCCGCTACGGCGGAGAAAAGGCCCATCTGTGGACCCGCTGGAACCAACCCACCCGTCCCCCGGGGGACGACGGACAGCCAGGGACAGACGGCGGAGCTTTTCTGGAGACGAGCGCTCTCACCAGAACGAGGACGGGCCGGACGACAGATTGACCGTGATGGAAGTAGGAAACTTGAGAAACTCTCGCGTCCCGTCGGCGTCCGCCTCATTTGATTAGTTGCCTTGAGGGACTCGGTGGATCAATAACCGACTTCAGAAGCCCCCCCCCCTTCACCTCCGTGCGCACGCACACACATGCACGTTGTCTAAGCTTCTCTGCAGTTCATTGAGGCCGAGCCGTCAATCATCACTGAGTGGACAGATCCAGTCCTAACCTATTGAGGATGCTGGGGGGGGGCTGGTGTGTGTGTCTGTGTGTGTGTGTGTGTGCGTGCACGTGTGCGTGTGCGTGGATGAGCTATTTCTCGTCTGCTTGGCCCATCTGTCTTGTGCGTGAGCACCAATTAGTTCATGTTCCTTGTTATCCCTGCCAATTATGCCGATATGTTCAGGTGGGCCGCTGTCAACAATCCCTAAATAAGACTTTTTGCCCTTTTAAACCTCATTTAACGCAGCGTAACGGCCCGACAAACACGCTTATTCAACTTGTAGGTCAATCATTACAAAAACTGGATGTGAACGCGCGAGACTGGATGACGTCGCCGCCCAGTAAAACCACAACTGCTGAATATTAGGTTAACCGCTGTGCTCAAGGGCACTTTGACATTAATGTGGAGGGAGGCGTTTTATCATCCACATTTTCCCATGTGGTCCAGTAATTGGAGCGGTTGGAACAAAAGAGCCATTAGGCGGGCACCTGCAGTTTTATAAAGTGGATAAAAAGCATTTAATAATGACAATAGAAGCATTGTTCATGGCGCATACTTAAATAAACACAACAAATTGCGGTGATTTTAATAACCTCTGAAAGTATAATAACCTCGTAAAATCAAAAAATAACCGAAGCAAAGTTTGTTTGGATATTCAAAGCTGCTTCGGGACATTAATAAGGAACGTTCGCCATCGCTCGGAAAAAATATGAAACTGTGGTGACGTTCCACTTTACCATTAAAGACTCTTTATTGTTCTTCTTGCACATAAGATTGATTCTTGCAATTGGACCACGTTCAGCGGGGGGGGGGGGGGGCATCTGAGACACAGTTGGGCTGAAGAGACAATTGACATTATAGCAGACACTATATACCGTATTTTCTGGACTATAAAGCGCACCTGAATATAAGCCGCACCCACTAAAATTTAAACGAAATATATATTTTGTCACATATAAGCCCCACCGGACTATAAACCGCCGGTATCCAGGCTGAGAAATAAGATATTTACATCGAAAGATTTTGTACCATAAGTGTTTTATTCACATACCTGAACTGATTGTTTCTGAACAGAACCTGTAACACGGCGGTAAAAGTGTTGATCAAACAAAACTGAAAAGTCATTGATGGTTTTATTCATTTTCCTCCTGTACACTAAAACCAAGTTGCTTTATTTTTCCTCCTCCTGTGTACTGAAACCCCCCCACACAGCAAAGACATCCGGAACGGACCCGTGAAACAGACCCACTTGCACTCAGTGCTGGATCCACTTTGGAGCCGGATCGCGGACCTGCTGGCTCCACGCTGCGTCCGGTCCGCATCTGCGATTAAAACCTTACCTCTGCGGCGGGTCCACTCAGAACCCTGAAATCCGCTCAGAACAAACTGATAAATCCAGGTGTGTCTGAGTAGCTACAATGGTCAGACACACCTGGATTAATCAGTTTGTCCAATAATAACAGGTATTGATGCTCACAAAATGAATGTAGATTAGCATAGCCAACATAGGCTACTGAACAAAAACAGAATAGCCTTTTGTTTTATGGTTTTTGCTCTTCCTGCTAGAGCGCCCCCTGAGGGCTGAAGAAAAATTCATAGAAAAGCCGCATCTCCGTATAAGCCTCATGGTTTAAAGCGTGGGACAAAAGTAGCGGCTTATAGTCTGGAAAATACGGTAAATAAAATTGAATTTATTGAACCCAAGCAGATGATTCACACTGGGCGAACATGGAACCAGTGGACATCTCTGGATCTGGACTGGTGCTCCCTGAGCTGCTGTTGTATTATTTAATCCATCAGGGAAGAAGAAGATCTACTGGAAGGAAGACCAGGCCATTGAGTCACATGACCTCAGACTGAGCTGAGCCCAAACCATGATACTGCCCCCACAGGTGTAGGCAGCAGGTGTCACCTGCAGCTCTTTGACCCGTCTGTCAAACACCTGTTACTCCACCTGTTGCTGTTTACCAGGTGAAACTGCATAAAACCAAATCTGATCAAAGGTAGAAAGTGACATTACGTGGTTGTAATACACTTCTAACATCTTTTTTTCCCCCATTAATTTTAACTAATTAATTTTCTGTAAACTCCAGATTTAAGCTAGAAGGTGCTGCTTCGCGGTGATGGAAGCTGACCTCGTGGCCCGCGGACGCCGCAGAGGCCTCAGCGCTCAGTCACGGTCGCTGTGTTGTCTGATCGTCCAGCTAAGTGGAAACAGACTGCTGGACAAATAGCTTGTCCACCCACGCACGTTTTTTTTTTTCCCGCCGTCAAACTTATAGACTCCACGTGCTCAGTTTCCCGCAGACAAGCGTCCTCAGACCGGCATTGTCGCCCTCCCTGGGGTGCCGTCCAGCCACCGAAACACGGCTCGCCGCCCACGCCGCTGTCACTCACTTGCGGCTCCGCCCACCCACGCTTCCTTCCGGCTGCCCGCACGTGCCAGTTAACCCGCTAATGAGGCGGCGCGGGGTCGCCCTCCGCCGTCGTCGCCGCCCACCCTCTCCCAGGCCTGACCCGTCGCGTGCCGCCGCTCTCCCGCCCACGCCGCCTCAGATGGGCTGCCCCCCTCAGACTGACAGGCCGCTCGTCTGGATGGGCGTGCTGGGACGGCGTGGGCGTGGGAACTTTAAGTGGAGCGCGTGGCTATCGGGGACAGATGGCGCTACAGCAGCCAAACACTTGGCCAGAGCACAGAACGGGAAAATATTTAAACGTGTTTATGTGGACGTCTGACCACGAGAGTCGTCCTGAGACGCCACCGTGAAGAACGTCACTGTGAACTCCAGCAGCGACTCGACTGTAATCTGCTCTGGAAACAGAAACGCTGTTGCTCTGTACTGGATTATGTTGCATGAGTGTGTCGTGGTTGTCAGCTGTTGGGCCTTTTCGACTGTCTGGGGGGATTAGTCTGGATTTAACTGAGCAGCAAGTGTCATGTGAATGTTTTTTTACTCCATCAGTTACTCACGTTACCTGTTAGTGGTCGTAATGGTTTAGCAAGAAACAAGAAACTGATGATGTCAAAGGGTGTCGGTTCTTAAAGGTGGGGTAGGTGACTCAGCAAGTTTTTTTTTTGTTTGTTTGTTTTGGTGACGTTCAGCGAATATCTCCTCTGCATCTGCTCATTGCTAGGGGTGAGTATTGGCAAGGACCTCGCAATACGATATGTATCATAATACTTGGGTCACAATATGATAATATTGTGATATCACGATATATTGTGATATATTGCGATATTATACCCAGTTAATATCAAAATTAAAAGTAGAGATGAAAAATCAAGTTGCTGTATATGTTCATCAGATGATATTGATCATTCAGAGGACAAATTTAGTCAAATCTTTTTGCTTCAAAACAACCTATTTATTGTTTATTATTAGTGTTTTTTCACATTTAAGTATTTTCCTAAAAAAATCGATATTAGAAGCTGAAAAATCGATATTATATTGGGCGGCCAAAAATCGCGATATATTGCCAAATCAATTTTTTTTTCACCCCCCTACCAGGGTTATAATAGTTTTGGATTTTGCATTAGTTTTAGTTTTTAGTTTAGTTTTTCCAAATTCAGTTAGTTTTAATTAGTTTTTAGAGCAGTTTTGCTAGTTTTTATTCGTTTTCGTTTGGAAATACTTAGTTTTAGTTTATTTTTTATTAGTTTCAGTGTTAGTTTTAGTTTTATTTTGTAAATTAGGGTTGTCATTTTGGTTCGAGTGAAGCACTGAACTTTTTGAAGGCTATCGAATCACATAGTCGTGTTTACATTCTGGTCTCAATAAACATATTTATCAATGCGTCTTCCCTCTTGTGGTGTTCCTGCGTATTTACTGACCAGCAGCTATCTGGTCTCCGTGGAAACAGTCCATTATAGTTGCTGTTTTCTCCCGTTCCTTCCCAACGCTGACTGGCCTGCAGCTGCAGCTTCTCTTTCCAGGGGGCTAGCTTAGGCTAGCTTATCCAGCTAGTCTTGGTTAGACTTCTTATTCGAGCTTTTCAAATGGAATTTCAGATTTGTGGGTTTATTTCCCCTTGAGAAGTATCTCACACATTGTATCACCTGCTTCTACAAGACACTTATCTTTATTGTTAACGGTCATAATCAAAGAAATCCCAAATAGGACTGTGGCGCTTTCTCCCAACTTTTGCCGCAACATCACTGCTGATCACTTTAGTTTTTTCATGCAGTTGTTGTTGTACGGCAGAGCGAAGTTAATAGATTTCAAACGTTTATGAGAAAAAAATTACAAACATGAAAACGAAGGACGTTCTTGACATTATTATAGTTAATTTTAGTTCGTTTTATAAACACATAATACAGTTTCAGTTAGTTATCGTTTTTTTAAAAAACTCATTTTTATTTTATTTCAGTTTACGAAAATGTTTTTTCAATCCTAGTTTTCGTTATTTCGTTCTTTTTCGTTAACGATAATAACCTTGCCCCTACTTGCTGCTGCCGATACGGTATTATCACGATATCGCGATATCACGATATATTGCGATATTCTACCAAGTTAATATCAAAATTAAAAGTAAAGATGAAAAATCAAGTATTCAACTATCAACTATTTGCTTCAAAACAACTTATTAATCGTTTATTATTAGTGTTTTTGCACATTTAAGTATTTTCCTAAAAAATTCCTAAAAAAAATTATACTGGGCGTCCGAAAATCGCGATATATATTTTTTTTCACCCCCCCTACTCGCTGCCCATCTCCTGAGAACATTTTATAAAAATGAGGGAAAAAAAACAACTAAACTACAAACTTATCTTGTTTCTGGAAACTGAGCTCGCTCTCTGTGTGTTGTTGTGTGTTTTGTCCAAATGTCACGTTGTCCAGAAATGACTTACCCTACCTTTAAGTGGTGGGGAAGCACATTTGTTAGTTTCATCCAGCTGTTCTCGTAAATGTGAATTAATGAAATTAAACTCAAATGTCAATTCTGTAGTAACTGTGACCAGCAAAGCTGTCAAAGTCATTGTTAATCAGCGTGGCCTAATTAGTAACTTAGTTCTTCTGATTTACGGTTAAATAAAGTCCTCCGTAGATTTATGGTAATACAGTTCAGTTTGTAAACTTTGCTCCTTTTTAAAACGCTGATCAAACTCAATAATCGTGATCTTTATTCACGCACGTGTCGGCGGATCGTTGTTTTTCCAGTCCTCTCCCTCGACTGTCACAGCAAGCACGTTGTCGACAGGATTTAATAGATCTGTGAGAGAGAAGCAGTTAATTCGCTTAATATTCATCACACTAAATATGCTGCACACTTCATGTTCTCCCACCGCGCTCCAGCCAGGAAGCACAATTAAAACAAACAAATGGAGTTTTATTGTTTCCTGTGCGCCGCTGACGGACAGTTATTCCTGCGCCAGTTGATATGCATCACCTGTCTTGCTGTTTCTTCGGTGTGCGCGTGCATGTGCGCGTGCATGTGTGCGTGCATGCGCGAGGCTCTCTCCAGTTTGTCGCGGTGATCATCTATTGCGTGCGCGGCACAAGCCCCAACACTTGACTGCACAACGGTTTCTCTCTCTGTGAATAAATTAATAGTTGATAAATAAGCAAATAAATTAACGAATGGATGGGAGGAGAGGATGGGAGGAGAGGAGTGGGGGCAGGAAAAACTTTCTCATCAGAAAAATTTAATTTCTCACTCCGACACCCACGAGAACAGGAGGAGGGAGGCTCGGGTGGCGGGTAATAGATGTGGGTGCGTTTCTTTTTTCTTTTTTTTTTTTCCTCATGTGTGTGCGTGAAAAAGGGATTCATTTTCAGCCTTTCTATCACACTCTCCTGAGCACTGACATGTTTGCATGTTTTTTCCTTTTTTTCCTGAGATCTGCATTTGACGAACATCTGCGCCCATCACTGAACACAACACAGCAGTCGACGGCTGACAGAGGGTTCGAGGTTACAGTCGCCATTATGGCCCTGAACTGATATAGCTTTGAGCTGAAAACTATATGTGACCGGTGTGGTCCATCCTCTGACCAATTATTCCTCTGCGTTGTTGTTTATGAATAAAAGGCAACTGAACAGCTTTAAAACAACAAAAAGGAAAAAAAACAGTGGGTGACGTGCATGGGTGTGTGCTCAGCAGCATATACTAAAATAATAAAGAAGAAAAAATGGACCACTTTACAATGCTCACGCTACATGCTAATGCTAACTTAAACTAGCAGTAGTTAGCCACGACCAAAGCAAAGAAGAAAAACTATGCAACAAGTCTGGAACACAAAATAATCATCGTTATAAATATACTAATTCAACCTACCCATGTTTCATGAATCATATTAAAGGTGGGGTGGGAGATGTTTGAAAAAAACAGTTCCAGCAATCCAACTCAAGTGAGATTTTGAAAATATACACTCCCTCCCTCCTCTCAAAGGCTCCGCCTCCTCCTCTTCAGCCCACCCCTCGAAACCACGCCTTCACACGATTCACGACTACATGAACGTGCACGCTGTCTCGAGCAGTCACGAGCATTCGTGAGTCAAGGATAACAATAGCCTAGCTAACGGTGTCACACAGTACTGTAGCCTAGTTGACAGAGTTGGTAGCTTAGCGAAACATGCTGGAATATGTTCGTCATGTCACTCGATGGACAATAATTTTGTCATCATCTTTCATTTTCTCACTGACTGGGTGAATAGGCCTACAATACCCATAACCCATCAGTATGTTGACATATTATATAATCAGAACGGCATCATCTTACCTATCCAGTAGAAACTGGGCCACCTTGGCGTCGGTCTGGAGCCCCTTTTCATTTTTTAGCTGGCGCCAGCGCTAAAAAACACCGTACCGATAACCACTCTTGTTCTGTTTTGTTCTTCGGTTAGCTTTTTCAACAACAGTTTTCTCTTTGATTTTGCTGCCGGTTGACGTCTTCTTCTCTGCCATTGTTGCAACGAAATGATCTGTGCAAGCTAACTTGATTTCTGGCTTTCAAATAGCAATGCTGTGTCTGCTCACCTGATTGCCAGAGCTGAGGGAGGTCCTCGAGTAACGAAACTGTAAACTCGCCAGATGGGGGGTGGGGGGTGGTGCATTGATATTTGATGGACGTATTAGGCAGCCAATAAATGTAAAGATGATCAGTACATTGATTAGTCAGAATTTTCCTCTGATTACACCCTCTAGACCGGAACAAACGTTTGGTTTTTTTTTTGCTAACATTCTATTTCAGTGGGTGAAATGGAAATATGTAAAGGTTTTCAGGCAATATTGTAAAAAATGCTGCAAAAAAAAAAGATCTCCCACCATACCTTTAACCTTTAAACTATTCTTTTACTCTTATATATGGCTTAGAAAATTTTCCTCCACTTATCTCCGGTCACAGCTGGAACGGCAGTGCCTGGAGCAAGCATGCGCCACCTTATGGAAGGGAGGGGAATTTCCGCTGCTCGCACTCATACGTACACACCACTACACTGTCAACAGGCAGGAAAGAGAAACCAAAAAGGAAATAAATAAAATTGTGGATGTTTTGGTGAAATTAATAAAACATTTCTCTTTAGCAAACTGCTACATATACAGTCATGTAAAAAAGAGAGAGCACCCCCTACTTAATCTAAAGTTTTAGCTGTTGGGGCATCATTAAAATAATTTGGTTCTTAAAAGCTCTGAGTGTTCAATAAATACATCTAACCCTTTATAGCTGATGGTGTTACAGACCTGAGATCAGTTAACTTCATCAGTTCATAGATGTTCTCACAGATGAAGCTTTTAAACATTTTCTGATTTCGGCTATTTGTTGCTCCTGTTCCAACAATTTAGAGACCTGCAGCAGGTCATTTGGTGGATTAAGGTGTAAAATTTCCCAGTTTAAAAATGTATGTTGTCTATGTTCTCTCGTAATTAAAATATTGGCTCATGTGACTCGAAAGTCTTCTAGTTTTTTTACTTTATTCAAATTTAAAAACGTTTCAGGAATTCTGGTTGTTCAACTTCAGATGTGCAACGATACATCACGTATTACCACGAAGCTAAATCAAGTCACCTTACATTGATTCTGACCCATCAACCCGTCAGTTCCTCCATCTTCACTCTGGATGTCGTTTCAGTAGCGAAGTAGCTAACGACGACTGTTTGAGGTCCAATCGAGCCTTGTCAGCCAGTCGTTGGCTGAAGATCTGGTTAGCCCACCTGAATGGGTCCTAGCAGGGTGGTTGGCCGTCTCCAGGGCACCTCTGGCTGAGCTCGGACCCCAGAAACCAGTTCCAGACCAGAGCGGGGCAAAGCGGTCTGCTAACAGCAAGCCATATTAGCTAACAGTGATGAAAGCCGACTGTCTGACATGACCACAGTGCTGCAGGCACGTTTATTTCTGCTCTGAAGCTGGAAATGTTAACACGGGGGTCGGTGGAAATGAACTCACCTCTGGGGCCAACCCCTAGAGGTCACTGGAGGAACTGCAGGCTAACTCTAGCAAACTGGGTTTAAAACCTACATTAATAGCAGTTATATAGAGAAGCAACAACACTATCTATTAAGAGAGTTTAAGGTTTTTTTAGTGTGCGACAGCTGCACACAATCTCACCAAGGTTCAGCATGTTTCTCTGGCTGACGGCGGTTTACAGCAGCTGAAACTGTGAGATGACTCATGTACGCTCGTGTCTTTGATGATAGATGTTGTATTTCAGGCTTAGAAAGGGCAGAAACCGGACCGTTTTTGTATATTGTATCAGCTTAATTGGCTCTAACAAGGAGAGAAGCTGATGATGAACAGCTGTTGATCACCTGCTGCGTTAGCCGCTAATGCCCCTCCTGTTCCTATCTCATCCCCCCACTGCATTTCTTGCAGTGAATGCAAAGGTGTTTATCGACAGAAACCACTCCTCGTTTAATTTTCCACTCCTATGCCCCCTTCTTTTGTTGTTTAATGACTGCAGACGTTTCCGTTCCCATCTGAAAATGCCACGTACGCCTCGTCATTAAAATCTGACTAACTGAACTTTAGCTGAAGTCAATAGCTGGTAAACAGGACATTTATGTCCCGAGTCGTTCGGCGCTGCGCAGCCCTGAAGCAGCGAGGCACCTGGAGCTCCGTCGGACAAGAAAAACCCGAGAACAGAGCAGGTTTACCGATGACTGGAAGGTTCAAAGCAGTGAAAAAAAAAATCTTGGTGGGGCTGGTGTGCCAACATTTTTCCCTGCCTAATCTAGCATAAGCATTCAAATGAACGGTCGGAAAATTACTACAGGTCCACAATCATAATTTCATTTCAGTTTCCAGTTTCACAGAAGAAGTAACAATTTACAGCTATTTACAGCTATATTAGACTTTATGCTATCAAATACTATACAATCGAGGGATAAATAGTCCCTCCGGAAGGATGCTGTGCAGCTTCTCTAATAAGACACCAGCTATTGAGTCCGCACAGCTGTTGGGTAGCTTGATGAATCCGTAGAACCGCTCCTGTATATTGTTGCGTCCATCATGCATACCTCAGTACCAGGACTAGCTGACATCATGTCCCCACATTGCTTATTCAAAAGCATCACAAAATTTAACACAATTGATTATTTTGGATAAAATACTACTCTTCATCGTGCCTTCTTTCACCAATGTGGTGCCCATCATCTAGCTGCGTTGCAATGCTAATCATTCCGAGCACAGCTAGCTTTATGCAGTTTTCCATGTGAGCTTTGGATCTCTCATGTTTCTTGATCTGTTTAAAGAGGTGCTTTAAGTCAGTTAGTCCAGTCTTTGTCCAAGTCCAATCACATCTGTCTCTTCTGAGGAAGATACAGGGGAAACAGAAAAGTGCATTAGCTGCATTAGCCACGTCTCACGGTTGAACCAGCTCCGACAAAAACTCTGTTTGTACGATTTACCTTTTCTCCTTCGTTTACTGGAAAATGTTAATTTCAGGCTTGTCGGGTCCCAGCTCCTTAACGAGAAGTTTATCCTCCGTCGTCCGTCTCGCAATAGGATACATTAATAATGATTTCACCGAATTTGGTGGAAGCTGCTCTTGAACTCCAGTTGTTACCGCCGTCGCCATCTCTCTTCCTCGTTGCCGTATTTTTTTTTCTCCCGACGTAGGACAGTCTGGGAGTCGCTCTACAAAATAAAACTATTCACTGGCCCTGCACGTAGCTTTAGCAAACATAAATCTTCACGCATTTTACGTAGCAGTTGGGGCTACATTTCCAGCGCACCATCAGAGTTAAATTTGGCGACATTGATAGGCCAATTATCAATCATTTTTCCCTAGCAACCATAACCGGATTGGCTATTTAGCTGCAGGTCCGGGGCGCTTTGCCGAGCGCCCCGTGAGAGAATGACGCACTGTAGGTCGGTGGAAATTCACTGTTTAATGAGTGTCAGTTGGTGGAAATGTTGTTTAAATGATTTAAATCACACGTAGGGACACACATACTATTAAAGTTTGACGCTGATAAAATAAAATAAATATTTTTCCCCTCCAGAGCTGGTGCGCCCCCTATGGGCTAGCCGCCTCTGGTTCACAGGCGGACTGGCGAGGAGCTAGTCGAGCTAGTTCACAGTCGTGCAGGGCCGTGAACTAATCACACATCGGTCCAAAGCTGCGATCAGCCATAATCATGTTTGGCCTCAACGTCTCGTTTTCAAGTGGAAGCTCGTCGAACCCGGAGATGCAACGCACCAATAAAAAGCCGCTTGTTTATGGCTTTAATGAGAATACGCACTGATTTATGATCAGCTGCCCGTCCAGAAAGCGAGCCAACATCCGCTACGACGGTGCGTGTGTGGCTCAGAATTTGCAGAATGCAATTAAAGCCTGATTTCCCCCGCTAGTCATCAGCGTTTCCAATAAACCCCGGATTGGCCCGGCAGAGATACTTGGCCAGTCTTCCGGGGTTAGGGATGACTCCGTCGGGCTGGAGCGCGGCCACGCTGGTGAACAGCTTTGCCGGGTTTTTGTTTTGATCCGCTCCTTTGCACGGCGCGCCGTTTGGAAGACTTTCCGGAGGATTACATATACCATGAAAAGTAGATTACCACACTCGCTGGATCCCGACCAAAGACTGCTGAGAGATGAGGTCTGCTAAGACTGCTCCGGTGCAATTATTTATTCTGGCGCCCTCCTTTTTTTCTTTTTTTTTTTTTTTTTTTTTTTTTTTTTTTGGGCGTACGTTCCTGAATGTGGGAATTCTTGAGATGCCTCTTTCAGTTTTCATTGTCCCCCCACCAAAAAAAAATTACTGTACAGCTCAGTGGAAAAGAAAAGGGCCAGACTAAACACTTTGAATCAGTTACATGAGCAAAATAAAGAGGCTAAATTACCCAGTTAACCAAATAGCTGAGGAGGAAAAAACCATAAAAGCGATTTTATTGGAGCTCTGCGAGCCTAGTGATGACCTTTCCTTATGACACGCACTGTCTTTGGTATTTTATTTATTTATTTATATTTCCTTTTGCAGTGTTTCCAGGCTTTTTCTCTGCGTGACTGTCCTGAACGCGCCCTTGAAGGGAGCAGCAGCAGCAGATGCAGAGATCCTCGCTGTAAAAGTGGATTTTAATTATTAATGCTGGACCTCCAGACTGGCAGAAGTCCAAGCGTCCCGCCGCCGGCTGCCGCATCTCAGTCACGGCCGAGGATTATTCCTCCGGCCCATGTTCCCGAGCACGTCTGCGCACAAACACAGGCGTGTAAAAAAAATAAAATGCACACATGCACATGTGCTCGATCGCGATGCAACCTAAGGTCAAGGATGATGACGGAGATTTTCCTTTTTCTTTTTTTTTCTAAAGCACAGTGGATTTGAAATAAAACACCTCCTGTTATTTACGATGCTCCTCAGTAAAACAGGGTCGTTCATTTAGAAGTTACAGCCATCTGAGGTCCGGTTCCTCCGTTAAAAATGTACCGTCTGAAAAAGAAAAATATAAATAACTGGACCGCTGACTGTGGTCCACTCTCTCATTGCTGCAGGACAAATGTTAGGGGTGAGTATTGGCAAGGACCTCGCAATACGATGGGTCCGATACCATATTATCATGATATCGTGATATATTGCGATATTCTACCCAGTTAATATCAAAATTAAAAGTAGAGATGAAAAATCAAGTTGCTGTACATGTTCATCAGATGATATTGATCATTCAGAGGACAAATTGAGTTAAAACCGTTGGCTTCAAAACAACCTATTTATTGTTTATTATTAGTGTTTTTGAAAAAATCGCAAAAAAATCGATATTAGGAGCTGAAAAATTGAAATTATATTGTGCGTCCGAAAATTGCGATATATTGCCAAATCGATTTTTTTCACACCCCTAACAAATGAAGCAGGTCAAAGGTCTGGTGATGACACCAGGAACAGAGTCCAAGGAGATCTTCATGCATGTGAAGGAGGCATCACTGGGCTGAAAAAGCAACATAAATCTACAAGAGAGACGACAAAAACCCCAGAGAGAGATCAGTGTAGAGCTCAATGGCGCCAACATGAAGACAACTACGTCAGATCATCACTGAATCCTTTCTTTGCAGTAGAATAAAACCTGGTGGTAGGTTCTGCTGATGGACTGGACTCAGGCAGCACGGTGGCTTGGTGGTTGGTACCGTTTCCTCACAGCAAGAAGGTTCCTGGGTCAAATGCTGCTGGGAGCCTTTCTGTTCATGTTCTGGTTTCTGCAGGTTCTCCGACTTCCTCCATGTTAGATTAACTGGTGGTTCTAGATTCGTCGTAGGAGTGATTGTGAGAGTGGGTGGTTGTTCATCTACATGTGGCCCTGTGATGGACTGGAGACCTGTCCAGGTAGCTGGGATAGGCAGATCCTGGAAACCCTGGATAGGATTAAACATGTATGGATGGATGGATGGATGGACAGACTAGACTCACCGGTGTTTACTGATGAAGAGACTGCTGAAGGAAGAAGCAAGATGAACAAAACTGACAGGACGACAGCAGTGCAGGTGGATAATGACTTGAAATATTCTGCAGAAGCAACTCCAGGAAAAGAGTCTGAAGGCAAAGAAGAGGACCTGATGGAGACACGTCTCTCCATTACTGAAGACGAGACCGAAGGCAGGACGGAGCAGTGGACGTCTGGGGGAGCGTCTCCAGGAGAGAAAATGGCCGTGTATACTCGCGCAGCAATGGGTCGCCGTCACTTTTGATTTATACTCGCGAGGTCTGCGCTATGTTATTCCACGCTACAAAGCAAGAGGGACAATCACGAACTAGCTAAACTTACTAAACGTATCTCTTGTGTTTTTCCACTTCCTCACCATCTCGGCCGTATCCAGACCCACATTCATCGCTATCTCCCTCCATGAATTACTAGAATATGTGCTGTCTTTGTAGTGTGGAGAACCAGAATCGTACAGATGTGGGTACTTCCTCATTTCTTTGATGACGCGCTCTTTTCTACGCGGATGTAGAATTGACCAATCAGAGGCCTCCTTTCGCTCCTCCTTGGCACTGCCTGCGTCGACCTACAATTTTGGGGAGGAGCACCAGAGTGTCTGCATTGTTTGCGTAGGTGACGCAGACGACCTGACGTTCGAGTATAAATCAGGCTAAACTCAACTCCAGGTATTTTCCCTCCAAGCTTTAACGGTGATGGAGGTTTACAATTACGCTCCTGAAAACGGAGGTACTTTGTTCAGAAACGGCTGCAGTTCAGGTGGTGAACGCTGTGATTTTGTGAATTCCCGCTCTGATCACATCTTGATTGTTTTTATTTTAAATCCGTTGCGCACCTGAACTGCACCTGCTGCAGTAAAAACACTTAGCGCCCACGTCTCGCCTCTCCGTTATCTGACGCATCACACCTGGACACACCTGAAACTGATAGTGCACGCCAGGCAGTTTGCAGCATTTCCTCTGTCCGGCTGTCAGCAGGCTGTCAGGCGAACAGGCCCCGCCCCCTCCTAATAATAAAATACGCCTTTAAAATGTCACTCGCTCCCGAAAGAGCAAAAGCAGAGGCAACAAATCGATTCACATTAGTTGTTCAATTGACTCGGGCCTGAACTTCGCTCCAACTCTCCCTCCTTCTCGCCCCCTCGCTCTGTTTTTCTCACTCTTTGTCTTTACCCCCCCCCCCCCTCTATTTTATCCCCTTTCCTTGTCACCTACATTGTTTAATGTTGCTTTTTTTTCCCGTTTACAGGTTCACAAATCCCCCCCCCCCCCGCCCCCTTCTTTTTCATTTCCCCTCCATTTTCTCCTCCAGCTAATCTGAGCGAATGAATGCGGCGCAACTCTTATTCGCCCTCCTCGCCGACCACCATCGAGGCAGCACTCATTTCAATTTTCACCTCGTTTTAGACTTATCACATTGACATCATTAAGGCTCCCTCTCAGCGGCGCACTCATTCGTTATCCTCTCCATTTTACACCTTTCTGTCTCTCTCCTTCAGCTTGTGTGTCTCTACCCCCTACCCCACCCCCCCCCCCCCCCCCTTATCTGTCCCGCTCATTGTCAGAGGATTTAAAAGGCTCTCTATTTGAGAGCAGAGAGTGTCTGGGCTTCGGTTTTTCATCCCGGTGACAGAAACCTGTTGGAGTCTCCTTATTCACAATGAAAGAGTTGGACATTTCTGCCAGTTAAAGGGGTGGAGGGGGGGGCTGAAACGGCCTCGCACACCTGAAAAAGTGACGCACGATTTTCTCTGTTTGTTCATTTTAACATCGATAATATTTCTCTTCCCACTAGAAGCTTGGAGAAGTTTCTTTTACATCTTTTTTGTTCAGTTTTGAGACAACTTGGCAGAAGAGATCAGCAGGAGGAAAATGAAAGGAAGGACGTCTGAACTCGCGCCAACTTTTTTATTTTTCATTTTTTTAAGTGAAAAATGACTCTTTTAAAGTGGAGATCTTACACATGTTTAAGCTACGGGGAGTTTTTCTTCAGCAGAAACTAATCGTCTTAGAGCGTCGTCCTTTATTATTTTAATTTTTAAGCAAGTTTACTCATCAAGTTAAGTTTAGGAGTTCAAAGAAGAAACTTTGAAATGTTGCGTAGCGGCGATCCGGCTCATTAAGGTGGGCGTGTACGTGGCCTCGAAGCCTGCCGTTTGTAGTTCCTCCATCAAATAAACTCATTCATTTTCCTGTTTAGTCGCTGGAGGGCTGCAGACCGCCCCGGCTGCCTCCGCACGGTTGAACAAGCAACGACTTCGACTCACCCGACGTCCAGGTCGGTGTCCAAGCACGACTGACCCCTGAGGTCTGGTTCGCTTGGCTGGTGGGACTGTTTCGGTTCACATTACGGTTCCTGGTCTCTGGCAAGCCCGGCAGACATGTGCTTGGTCGCAGGACAGGCTGGATAAACCTGTAGCTGTTCCTGAGGCCTCTATTTCTACATGCTGCATACCTTTTGTTTGCTTTGTGATGCTAAATAATGTTACCTGACATTGATTCTGAAGTCGCCGCTAAGGCAGCATTTGAAACCGGTGATGTCAGAGCCAAAAAGAGGACGGGCCGGACAGAAGTCCGATTGGGCTCTAACTCCCGGCAGCATTGCCATCCCCCGGGGCTTCATCGCAGCTAGCTCGCAGCTCCTCCAGCCGAGCCACAGCGGCGGAAGCGCAGAAATGGCGTGGTCTTGAGGCCCGGGCAGAAACGGTAGCCTTCCCGGAGGGCGGTTCAGCTGGAGGAGTCCGGACTCAGCTGCGGTGAAACGTCCGGGGTTGAAAGGCTGCCATGGTTTAGCAGATACGCAGTTGGCGCTGGCTGCCCTTGGCCAGACGGGTGATCTGTCGGTACAACCAACAGCGACAACTATGAATACACGTTTTTAGATCTTCATTCACCTCAGAAGTCAAGACAGAGCTAAGCTCAGAGTAGCTTTACAAGGCTTCACTCCATCCGGACTGAATGGAGCTCAGTCTTCCCAGAGAGACGGTCTGGTTCATCGGTGTTTCCTCCTCTGACCTGGAGATATCTCACTTGTCATTATTATGGAGATATACTGGTTCTAACGGCTGTTAACTTTTTTAACGGATGTTAACGGCTGTTAACTGGAGTTAACTGGACCTGGCATTAAAAGGACCGCTGGACGCTAGCAGCTCCTTTAGTACACCAGACTGGTTCACTGAAACTTGAATTTCCCCCTTGCGGGATTAATAAAGTATTTTTGAATTTGAATTGAATTGAATAAAGGGATGACAGCTGGCAGTTGGCTGTGCCTGCTGTCAATCAACAGGCCACGCCCCTGATTATGCTTAAATGCACCTGATGTAGTATAAACAAAACTCACTCTGTACAGTTGTCATGGATGTTAAATCCAGCTGTGCTAGGTCAATGAAGACTGGCAGCCCCCAGTGGTCAGTCGGGGAACTGCAATGTCCCGTCTGCAATGAACTCGACTACGAAGATGAAGCTAACACAGTCATAAAGACTAAAATGCTAAAACTGGCTGGATGTTGAGTAGTAGCCTTTAAACTAGAAAAGAAACTGGATTAGATCATGAGTTTACAGTTTCATAGCACTTTTTGAACAGTTATTAAGGGTTTATACGCCAGTGTGTTTGAAAGGTATACCACGATGGTCGCCAGCTGCAAGAATGACATCACAGACTCTTTACTGGGTAGCTGGAATCGTTGGTCTAATGAGCGGATGTTAATTGATGGATGATGGCATTTTTGTTTTACAAACAATTCATCCGTCTTGGATTTAAACGTGATTTGGGGTTTCAAAGTTTCTGATGAGCATTTTCTGGTCTCTTTTTGAGTTTCACAATAACACAAAATGAAGCCTCGGGTCTGATTTGAAGCACTGAGCTCCATCAGAAAAACCGCTGGACCCGACCGCCACGACACCGCTGCAAGCGAGGACCACAACTGTGCAATAAGGCGCCTTTCAGTTGAGGCCGGGGCGTGAAGGAGACAAGATCCGCTCAGGCCTCAACGCGGCTGAAGGCGGCGTCCGAGTTTCACGGGGGACGTGAGCACAGATCCTGCGGAGAACGCAACATGCGTGGCGGCGAAGGGACGGCAACACGCCGCTTCTGTCAAAGCTCCAGTATAAAGAGGAGAAACGGTTGAGTTTTAGTCCGCGGGAGAGCGCTGATTCACAGTTAATTCTGTTCACGATGAAAAGGACTGATTTGGCCTTTTGTAAACGGTGGTTGTGATTTCAGCTGAACAGATGAAGGTGAAAACTCTGATTTGTTTTTTTCTTTTCCCTACTTTTTCTTTTACTTTTTTTTGAAAACTACAACTAGACAAACTAGACTTCAAACTCTTACTGTGTATATAAAAAAAACGTTTTTCATTTACAGAATGTATTGATGGATTTTCTACTTGTATTTTATTTGCTTTAGTGAGCAATGCTTTGGTGAAAACCCTGAAATATTAACTTTGTTGGGGGAGAAGACATGATGATCGTTGTAGTGAAAATGCTTTATTTTAATGCTGTACTGTAATAAAGTGTAATTGCACATATACTCCAGTAGGGGGCAGTAGCGCTCTCATTGTCACAGTGTGCAGGGAGTATTAGCTATATTGTGTCGGGTTTTTTTGCACAGTCATGCGTGCACAGAGCACAGAGCAGGAGATATTCTTCTTCCTGGGGCAGCAGAAAATAATGGAGAAGCACTGCATTATGGGATGCAGCATGCGACTGGTCAGTTGTGCACTTGAGATTTTACTGGATGTAATAAACCACTTCGGTGCTCCTTGCATGCTGCAGATCGTGCAGCTGTTCACATCCTGCATCATATGTAGTGCATTTTGGCAAAATCGGTATGCAGTTGTAGCGTAGTGTTGAATTTTTAAATAGTCTGTGGCAGCTACGATGGTTTTGTTTTTCTCGAGATTTTCAACGAAGATGTTTTTCCATAAATATGCAGTTTTTGCCTTTGGTTTGGTCAGAGAGATGTTTGGTTGAAATCTTGGGGTTTCAGCCTGGCATCGGGGGGGGGGGGGGGGGGGCCGAATGGTCCTAACGCTGGGCGGAGCTGGGATATGTCATCAACACCACCTCTTAGCTTTTAGCCGAGCTGCTCTCAATGCCACATTTATGTACTGTAGCGATAGGATTCAGGTGGAGATACACCAAACTTTTCAACGTCCCACCGGAGCTAAAATCACCTTGATGCCCTAAATTGAATTTGTAAATACCTATCAGTCCTGTGTTGGAGTGCTGGCGTGTCATGTGACCGGCCCAGACGTCCGCCCTCGGCTGTATGTCAACCTGATGTCGCCGACTCCATCTTATCTTCCGGCCCGCAGCATCTTGTTATCTGTGACTCGGAAGTAACCGCAGTCATAACATGTGGTACTTCCTCTTATCGCCGTTTTGGTGTTTTCTCAAAGCTGAATTAGTTTTGCAGCAGCGTTAATGCCCGACTTGCCTTATCTCACTTTATTGTTGCATTAGATGACGGCCGCCGGGGCCTCCCGCCGCTCGCTACATCTGAGTTCGGTCATCCGCTTGGCCCCGGCGCTCTCTGCAGCTTATCTGGACAGCCGTGTTTTCACAGACGTTGTTTGACACGCGCGACCTTGCCATGGGTTTGGTAAACCTGGCAGGTCAGGGGTCAAGTGAAGTGAAGCCGGCGGAGGCTGAGGAGGCGGAGGAAGGTTAAGACCTCGCTGAAAACGAGACCAAAGTTAATATCCTTTGTCAACCCTCGGCGCTTGAACCGGCGGCTAAACTAACACCACGTCTGCTAATCAACAACAGTGGCCCACATCTGCATCATTATGGAGGAATCTGTGCCTCCATCTTGGATCAATTTGAGGCCAAATAAAGTGCCATTTCTGTGTCTCCAATGTCCTCTTAGCCACACCGCAGGCTTTACAAGCTGGGAGTCACAATGTAAGACTGTGCCCCACGCAGGATAAAAAAAAAGAAAAGTGAAAACTTTTTCCACACACACACGCGCGCACACACACACACACACGCACATGCAGCGCTCACCTCCCATCTATAAACACAGGCCCAGAGCAGGGCGCGGCCCCGCGGTTGGCGTCAGCGCGGGGAGGAGGTGGGGAAGGTACAGGTTGGAGGCTGGCGACGGTGGCAGCGTCGTGGTGCGCCTTACGAGCTTGGCACCACGCACCCGGCGTGTCGCACCCCCCTGCTTTAGGAGCCCGTAAATACACTTAAAAGCTCAGCACCCCCGCTGTAACCGCTGTGCATTTTTGCGCGCGCGCCCGCGGGCGTGCAGCCGTCTGTCACGCTCTCATGCATGCGCACGCCAACTGCTGTTATTTATATATGTATATATCTTTTTTTTTCTTACTTTTTGTGTGTGTTTTGTGTGCAATAAAAGTCAAAATGAGCGTGCCACATGGGAGCGTTTATCTCGCAGCAGACCACTTCTGTCTAATTAGCGTGATGCACAGTAGAGAAATATAGACGAGGCGCAATTAAAGCGCAGAATCACAATCTTTATTTTGTGTCGCACATATGGTGGAGTATGTGAGGTACGTCTGCAACACCCCTCCCCCCCGCGCCGCCGCCCCCCCGTGGTGCTTGATGTATCAGCTCTTTGGTCGCCGGACGTGTTTCATCCATCCACAACCCCCCGCGACTCCGTACGTGCGCGTCATTGAGGTCTCTCGAACCTTTCGTTCATCCGTCGCTAGCGCGTCCAGGTGGGAGCGCGTCCATGGCGCGGTGGGAGCGGCGCGTCCAGGTGGGAGCGGCGCGTCCAGGTGGGAGCGGTGCGTCCAGGTGGGAGCGGCGCGTCCAGGTCGAACGTGTCTCTGGCGAGCACAGCAGCAGCAGCAGCAGCAGCAGCAGCAGCAGCGCGGTGTCAGGAGCGAGAACATAATCTGAACAGGAAATTGCTTTGGAACGCAAGGGTTTATGGGTATACGGAGACAGATTATAACGTCTTAAAGCCAAGTCACTGATGCTCGGAAAGCATAACAGAAGAAAAAAATAACCCTGGGCAGTTCGCAGTCCGGGCTGATGGTAGCTCTATTTTTACGTTTTTTGTTTTTTTTTTTTTTTTTTAACAGTGGGGAGGGTTAAGTATAGGAGCAGAAAGTAATTATGCTAAAATGAAGTTTATAGGAGTAGAATCGGATTTGTTGAGTTTCCCCGTGGGGACAGATATACAGATATACGGCCCAGCGGGACGCAGCTAAAGGCAAATAAACTGTATATTTGCTCTGTTGTTTTTAATGGTCTGAGCTCACCTTTCACTGGAGAGTTTGCACCTTTAAAAAGAAAACATCTACTATAAAGAACTGACTTGTTTTAACCGAATAAAACTGTTACTGGCTCCCGGCTTTTCCGTGCATTTAAAAAAAAAACAACAACCAGACTAATGCAGCCTTCAAACAGGACGGTGACATTTCCTTCCTCACTTTATCTCCACCTTTCTGCTCGTGCTGCACTACGACGGTTTCTGGGGGAGAAAGACAAACAAAAACAAGAAGAAGAAAAAAAAAAAACAGTTGTTCCCAGCGCAGAGTGTGATAAATGAAAGCCATGTGTCTTTGCGAGAACAGATTGAGCCTCGTGTGCGCCGGCGGTACATTTTGTCCCAGTGGGGCTTCCATCTGAGCCGTGACATTTCCAGACAATATTGAGCCGCAGTTAGGATTTCATAAGTCAAGCTAACGCTAGAGTCGTGCACGTGCGTGTGCGTGTGTTAGTCGTTCACCGTCTGTGTCATAACACTTATTATAGTCAGCTCTTGTGTGCGCGTCGTCGTGGACGTCTGTCCTGAAATGTGTTGTCTACACTTATTTTCTCCACCTCTATTCCCGTCACTTGTTTTGTGATGTCACACGTGAGGTGACACAGTCGTTTGTTTTTCATATTTATCCGTCTGCCTTCTATCCAGGTGTTGTTTCTTCTTCTTCTTTTATCCGGCAGCCGTTACTGCGTGCAGTCTCTCTGGACTCGATGTGATCCGCTGTATGACACCCGGACTAATGCTGTACTTTTGTACAATTTCCCAAGAGCAATTGCATTGAAAGGAAAAAAAAAAAAGGGTTTTAGTCTGTTTTTAGTTGCCAGAGGTTTTAGGGAAGGAAATGCCTTTTACTGCAGTCTATTAATGTATTACACATTCAGCAGAAATGGCGGAGGTTGCACTTCTAGCCCTGCAAACGCAGTGTACATACATTTTTCTTTGTGTGCGCATATTTAAAAAAAAAAAAAAAAAAAAAGAAAACAGCTGCACTGAGCAGAATTTTTATGTCCAATATTGATGTTACCATTCGACTCAAAACAGTGCTGTGGAAATATATCACCAGCTGACATTTATCTTTGAAAAGCTAAAAGAAGCAAATAAAGCAGGGCGACCTGCCGCTGATTAAAGGGAGTTGCGTGTAAAGCATTTCGTTTTCTCCAGGTAACGCTCGTGATGTGGAAAAACGCCAGACTGAACGTTGGGCCGATTTCAGCCTGTGAAATGTCGACTTGTTCCTGTTATATATGAGTACGGGACGACCAGGGCCGGCTCTTGGTATAGGCGAGATAGGCGGCCGCCCAGGGCGCCATCTGCTGGAGGGGCGCCCCCACGCCGCCAGTCCCCCTTAAATGGACTTGCCCTGATGAGTATAAACCGTGAGATGTCTAGGCAGGTGTCATTTGATGACGCCATAGATGCCTTTGCTGCCAGGAAGTCCAGACGTGTGAACTTGTAGTCTTTAGTTAAAAGACAAGTTTAGTTGAAAGTAACTGTTGTTACCGTTGAGTTTGTCGTTGTTCAAATGCTCAAATTAAACTGTCGGGATTGCTCAGCTGGTCGTTGTCATTGAATTGCAGTGGGCTCGGGGGGGCACCGGGGTGTAATCTCGCCTAGGGCACCAAATTGGGTAGAGCCGGCCCTGGAGACGACCATCAGCCACCTCCTCTACGTGGACGACATCAAGCTGTACGCCAAGAACGAGCGTGACTTCAAGTAAATGGTAAATGGACTGCACTTATATAGCGCTTTTCAGACACCATCATGGTGCCCCCAAAGCGCTCTACAAAGGCCTCACATTCACATATTCACACACACATTCATACACCAGTGGGCCCACTGGAGGCAAGTTGGGGTTCAGTGTCTTGCCCAAGGACACTTTGGCATGTAGACAGTTGGAGCCGGGATCGTACCGCCAATCTTCCGGTGACTGGACGACCCACTCTACCAATTGAGCTACAGCCACCCTGAAGTCCCTGAAGTCACCTCATGAGGATCGACAGCAACGACATTGGGATAACATTTGATCTAGATAGGAGAGGGCCGATGGTATCTAGGAGAAGGACGATGACAACTACCAGACTGAGCTACCAGAAGGCTACGTAGCAGATGTTCAGGAGAGCTACAGATACCTGGGGACCCCACAGGTAAACGACAGTCATGGCCAAGTACCTTCAGAGGGGGAGGAAGGTCCTGAAGAGTCAGCTGAACTAGATCCAGGCTGTCAACACCTATGTCCTACCAGTAACCAGATACCCCGCTGGTATAACATCCTGACCACTGGAGGAGGTGCAAGCTGCCAATATTGAAATAAGGAATCTCCTTATGGTGCATGGAGGGGGGAAACAGCAGGCCTCCAGGAACACATCAAGAAGATGACCTCCACTGATGACCTGCTGAGTAAATGACTGAAACCAGGCAAGGAGGAGGAACCAGAGGGGCTGTCGCGGACGGATAAGCTCCTGCGTGGATCCACCACCACCAAACTGAAGAGGTGCCTGGGTCAGGACCCTGTGGAACTCCTGAGTGACTGCAACATCAGAACAAAGGAACAGAAGAAGCTGGACACCAAGGACTGAAGGAAGAGCTGGAAACGATGTGGAGTGTGGAAGCAGCACTGGTGACGATGGTGACGGAGCTACTGGGAGCTGTGACCCCCAAACTGGACCAGCTGCTCCAGCAGATACCAGGACCAACATCTGAGATCTCTGTCCAGAAGAGGGACTACTGGGAACAGTTAAGATCCTGCAGAACCCTCAGGCTCCCAGACGTCTGGTAGAGGACCAGAGCTGGAAGGAGACAACGCCGCCAGAGAGGGCGAGAGGAAGACGTAGATATATTTCATGAATGATTCTCGATTAAAGTTCTTCCCAGCCGATAACCGGCCGGAGAGATAACGCTGCAGTTTTGGATGTTAGAACAAGATTCTTGACAAAAGCAAAGTCGACTGAGGATGGTGCATGTTCTCCCGTGTTTTCCTGTTCGAGGAGCTCGACGAGATGTTTCTCAGCCAAACATGTGAGTTACAAACATGTCATGTGAGAAAAAAACAATCAAAATGATTAAAAATCAAATAACAAAGCAGTTAATCGTCCATGAATTAGCAGTGATAGATCACTAAATGAGTGACTGCATGAGAGCACGTTTTCTCTGAATAATCTTGGCTTCTGACTATTTTAACTACGTGAATATTGGCCAACCCTACCGTCGGTTGTATATAATTAATATGCACAGCCATCATTAAACCATCCACTGGTTTTATGAACTGTTCCGAATATTCAAATAAAGGCTTTCAGCCATCGCTGGTGCGCGTGAAAGTGTGTGTTTTATTTTAATTATTCGGCCATATTTGGAAATGAGGATGGAGGTCATACTTGGCCGGAGGGTATGCTTGAAAATATCTGGACAAAATAAAAAGTTATCTCCACTCACTGATAACCAACTGGACTGAACTGCAGTTAAATGATGTATTACAGTGGATGTAACTGCAGTTTATTTATTTATTGAATCAAACGGCCCTTAAAAGTAGAGCTGGGTGATACTGGGAATTTTGGTATTGATCCGATACCAAGTAAATACAGGGCCAGTATCGCAGATACCAATACCAATACCAATACCGATACTTTTTCATATTAAGCTTAATCTGTCATGAAACTGTTGACCTTTTGGTGTTTTTTTTGATTTTTGTCTTTGGATTATTTTGTTAAAACCTAGGATAACATGTCCGCAAACTTTATAGGTGACAGCAAAATACTTTATTATCACAATTAACATTTTTGTGTGAATATTGATTGGAGTTAAATTGTTCTGTTCATAATGCTTTTTCTGAGTAGGCGGGGCTGGGGGGAGGGGCCAGACTGAGTCTACCTGCATGCTTGTTTGGCCGACGCCACTGAGCCACGTGATCATGCAAAGTCAAAAGACAAGACGAGAGGGGAGGGGGAGGGGGACACAGCAACAGCCTGTCAGACAGACTTCAATGAATTTTTAGTGTTGTTGAAGAGAAAAAAAAGCTTGAGTATCGATCTTTTTACACGAGTATCATTCGATAGCAATACCAGCGTTGGAATCGATATTATCGATATTTGGATCAATCCGCCCACCTCTACCTAAAAGTCCATTGGAGGATGACGGCGTCAGGATTCTTCGGTTTTTAACGTCAACGTCAACGTCGACGGACCTCCGAAACAGCTCAAACGACTCACCATAGAGTCGAGTCGCTTCGACCTCGTGGCCGCGTCGTTTCAAACTGACTTCAGACTAGAGGTCTTCACGGGTCTACTTTCATTGACCCGAACCCAAATGGACTCGTGAAAATTCAACCCGAAACCGACCCGACCCGAGCTACTATCATAAGTCCGGGGGTCCGAACCCGAATGGACCCGCAATATTTGGACCCGGAACCGACCCGACCCGAATCTTTAGTTTCCGACAATCCAGCCCATAGTTGCTCATGTTAAAGTTGTCTAGCGTTGAATCAAACTTGATTTTCTTACCTAAAGTTGTCTTCTTCTACCGTCTCAGTTGCTACATAGGCTACGTGATGTAAACAACAATAAATTCACGTCGTTATTTTCTTTGTGGATACAGATGCTATTGGTAGCAGCTGCTAATGCTAATAGCCTACACCAGTCAGGACGTGTCGTGAATATGTTCTCTCATCCAGTGTTGTCATGTTGGCGATCCATTGTGCTTTATAGCTGCCGGGCAAACCGCTAATAACACGCTACGGCAACACGATAGTTTCATGACAAACACGTTAATGAATAATTAATTAAACTGCCCCGAGTCCTGACATTGGCTGCCACCGCCAATATCTTTACTTCTCTCGAGTAAACACGGACCCAGCCTGTCAGAGAGCACCGACCGGACCCGAGACTAACTGTACCGATTCTGACCCGAACATAGAATCACGTCTTTTGAATGGACCTGAGACCTGATTCGGGTCAGGTCGGAACCTCGGGTTTTTAGGATGTCGGGTTGTTCCGATGACCTCTACTTCAGACAAACCAGAGCCTCCACAGGTGTCGGTTACGCCGCAGCGCTAAAGCAGAAGGTAGCGGGAGGTGGTGCAGGCCGCTGATGAAAGGCTTTCAGGAATGCGACGGCGTTCTCCTGCTCTGGTGGCGGCGCATCAGGGAGGACGAGGCGCATCAGGGAGGACGAGGCGCATCAGGGAGGACGAGGCGGGAGCCAATTCTGCACTTTATCCCCCTTTTCAATACATAATGCTCACTGGGGGAATTCTCTGAGCCGCCGCCGCCTCCCTCTCCTCCTTTGTTTCCCATCATACCACACTGCTTGCTTTCTTCCTCCTCTCAGACTCCAGTGTGCACCGGTGTGTGTGTGTGTGTGTGTGTGTGTGTGTGTGTGTGTGTTCTCCAGGTTTTATGCTGATATATTGTGGATGTCTGATACGCCTGACTTCATAGCTTGGGTGTGTGTTTCTGTTATCAATCTGAACAGTGAGTCTCTGGAGTCGTAAATCTCACTCTTTTGTTTTTTTATTTGTTTTAAAAACATATATTCTTGTGAATATAGACAAATCTGCAACCGTCGGGCTTTATGCCTCCCATCACTCGCCCTGACGGTCCAGACGCAGGCGTACTTTCGTGCCGGCGTACCCGAGTTCCCCCCCCCCCCCGCTCGTCTCGCGAGGTCTTATCTGCACGGCATGAGTTTGCACGTTTGCCAGCGTGTGTGTTTGTGTATTAATGTGCGAGGGAAACAGCTGGCGTGGCTAATGGGCGTCCCTCCCGCGTCCCTCCCAGATCCTGTCCTCTCCTGCAACACTCTGCTCATTCAGCTGAACACTGCTTCCTCCTCTTCTTCTGCTGCTGGCTCCATCTCCTGCTGCTGCTTCCCTCTCCTCCAGGCTTCAGACAGAGGCAGGTGTGTGTGTGTGTGTGTGTGTGTGTGTGTTGCCGGGGACGATGGCGAGGCATGAAGGAAGTGGGAGTGACTGTCGATAATGAGAAGCTGGAGGAGCGTTGAGCAAAACACATTTCATAAATGAAATGCAAAATGCTCGTTTATGTAAAAATGTGCCGATCTCTACGTGTATCTAAATAAAATACAGTATTTAACTGTTTTTTTAAAAAGCTTCTTTACTCAGATGATTCAGCGGAGCTGTGGCTTATCAAGACATAAATATAATCGGACATAAATCTGATATAAGCAAGGAGGAAACACATCCAGTAGCAATTAGATTATCAGTTAGATTATCATTAATATATCACTGCATAACTACCAGGGGTCTGGTTCTATCAAAATGGAAAGTGTCACAGTACACTTGTAAAATTTAAATGCGTTTGTGATTGGGCCACCCCACGGAAATATGGAACTAATTATCCTGTTTGTTTTTGCTTCTTCATTAATTTTATAAATTAATTAATAAACACACCGAGCAGGCTCGCAGGAGGCAACATGCACCCAAAAATCACTTCGGACTAGAATTACTTACCCTGCCTTTAACATTACTTTGCTTAGCTGCCAAAGATCGGTTTCGTTCATTAAGGACGCTGCTGTTGAAATCGCTCTAACTGAAGGAAACAACTGGGAAACCCCTCTTTAACATCGCCCGTAGGTTCTCATGAAGGGGTTTTGGGGGTCTGGATATTGACATATTGCCGACTCCCCCCAACGCTGGTTAATCAAAAATGGTCAAATGGGAGAAGTGAAGAACCCTGTCAGCTGGGGGGAATCCTCCCATTCCACCACCGTTAACACAAGCTGGTTATTTTAGCTTATCTTGGCCCATGACAAGATGGTGCTAACTATGACCTTATCTCCATCACATCTCTCCATCCACCCTCATTTCATACGTTGCTACCGAAACAATGGCCAAAACGAGTCGTTCCCGAGCTGAAGAAAAGGACTGCTCGGTTGGGTAACTGTTGGCTGCCGGTTGGTCAGTCCACCTGGAAGGATCCTGGACTGGTCCGTGGGTGAAGGTGGGTGTCCGTCCATCAACAGGTCATCCAGCCGGCGGTCCTCCAGTTAGATCTCACCAGCAGGGTGAAAGCAGCTGCCTCCAGCTGCTTAGCAAAGCTTCGATCCTGGACCCTTCCAGGTCGTCTCAGAACCAGTTGCAGTGGTCTGTTAACGGTTGAACAATTAAGAAACTAAAGGGACAGAAAAACAGCTTATCTTTAAAATAAGAAAAATAGATCTTTATTGACAGCTGACACAGTGACCACGCAGCTGTTTCTCTCTACCCCCCCACTTTTGCAGCCGGCCCCTAGTGGCCACTGGAATAACTGCACATTTTGGAACTTTCATGATGGTGACAGACCAGCGGTGTTGGATGTAGCCCCACAGTGCATACGAACATGCTGACCAGCAGTCTGATAAGGTAAACTTTATTGATCCCCCGAAGGAGAAAATCCCTCCAACCACCTCAGTGTTGCTGCCTACATCTGTTTATATAGTCAACTCTGTAGTTCATACACAGTGGTACCTCTACTTATGAAGGTCTCTACTTCCGAAATTTTCAGGTGATGAAACACCTCAATGGGAAAATATTGTCTCTTGTTAGGAAAAAATTTCCAGGATACGAAAGGCAAAAATACAGTAGTACTGCTACTCGCAGCTCCTAGAGTTTACAGAACGTAAACATACTCTCTGTATTTTGGTTTGAAAGCGGTGCGTCCGAGCTGCTCTGCCATTGGCTATCGCTTAGCATCTTCCTGGCACCCCTTTGGCTAGGAGGGCCCCTTGTCTGTATGAGCGTAACCCAGCAACCAGGTAAACAAACAATTTTTATCTCCGCCAAGGAGGTTATGTTTTTGATAGCATTTATCTCTCTGTCTTGTGTTCAAGATAACTCAAAAAAAGTTATGGATGGATTTTGATTGAAATTTTCACGAGTTGTCAGAAATGTGAAAAGGAAGAACTGACTTCATTTTGGGTGTGATCCGGAAGAAATCCTGGATTCTGGATCACTTTCAAATTTTCGATAATTGTTGCGCTTAGTGGAGGTCTGCGCTCTCTGAGCACTTTTCTAGTTCTAACATGTATTTCTTACAGGTTTTCATGTCATTTCATGTATTATTCATCATTTATAAAAAAAAAAAAATTATGCTCGAATTTTGGGGGGCTTGGAACGGATTAGGGCATTTACATGGAAAACGCGTCTCTACTTACGAATTTTTCAGGTTAAGAAACTACTCCCAGAACCAATTAATTTCGTAAGTAGAGGTACCACTGTATTAACAATGAACCAGCTGTTATGGGAGTTTTTACTTGCCATTTTCTTTGATTGGGATTTAATATTATAATTTTAGTGAATGATATTTGCTTGGAGGTCATGCTATGGGTCTCTGTAAAGCACCTAGAGACAACTTGCATTGAAATAGACGCTATACAAATAAAACTGAATTGAGTTGAACATCAAACCATCAAAACAACATTTTGCTTTTATTTTTACGTGCACTGCCTGGCGGATGTTTTCCTGAGAGTGTCACCTCGGTTCTAACTTGATAAAACTTAAACAAAGTGATGGTGGACGTTGCAGGTGTTTGCTCAGTCATTAAAAAAAGGCAGTTTTCTGGCTGCAACGCATCATTTTCTCTGTTTTGCAGTTTCCTGTACGTCTCTGAAAGTACTTCAGGATTATTAAGCGGCAAAACAGAAAGCACTGAAGTGTTTTAGCATTTTTTCAGAGCTCGAAATTCACGTGGCGAAATACGTGTGTTTTGAACACATGTATTATAAATACTGCCCATTCGGCTGAGGAATTATTTATGGAAATGATGGAGAAAAAAAAAGAGAGATTGTGGAATAGTAATGTGACCACCATCCACATTTAAATCAAAGCCAACGGCGCGGTCTTGAAGTCTAGAGAGAATCTACGAGGAGCGGAGGAGTGCAGCTAAGAAAGGGGTTATGCATAAGCGAGCTCAATTAGCAGAATTTACCCTATTAATTAGCGCTATTAGTAGCTCGGGTGTGTTACTTAGTGAGTGTGCACTTTTGGTCGTTTGAGATTTGATTTAAGAGTGGCCTCTCAAGAGCTGAGAACGAGAAGCTGCGCTGGCAGGGGAGATGAGGTTTACATTAGCATCTGTGAGTGCATCCTCGCTAACATTTGCACAAAAACACTCGCAACGCTTCCACAGATGCATGGAGCGCCGTGTCCAGCGGTGCAGGCCGTTATACTATAACAGCGTGTGCGTGTGTGTGTGTGTGTGTGTTTTTTTCTTCATAAAAATGCCACTCAGCTCCTCCGCCAAGGAATCAGGAGCAGCTGGCGGCATTTTCTCTCCTTTTCCCTTTCAATCCTCTCCTTTTCAGGCCACTCTCGTTGCCTCTTCACCAGTCGCCGTGCCTCTATTTTTAGTTTCCTGCTCTCATTTGTGCATATCTCGCTTCGCATCCACTGTCTGGCTGTCTTGAGAGCTCCGTCCTTGACTTTTTTCTTTACTTCTTTCTTTTATTTATTTATTTTGCCAAGTTCGGAAAGCTCGCCCCCCCCCCCCCCCCCCCCCCCCCGGGTTCCAAGGCCGGGGGATCTTTGCTCTTCACACGCTCCTAAACACATGAATCATTTTTATTCACGATCAGTCAGGCCACTGTACGATACCGCTGGGGTGCATTTGAGTTCTGAGCCGTGATCGATGGCGGCAAACCGGGTTTTTGGTTGTTATGCTGAACTGCTGAACTTTATATGTTCAGATGAAAATAATTTGTGAGGGCTGGCTACACACATTGTAGTTAGAGGAATGGTGGTCAGTGATGGAGAAACAACAAAGGAGACCTCAGACCCCCCCTCCCCTGCCCCCTCTGCTGGGGCCGGGAAGCTCATCAGCACCCTCTGCTGGCAGGAAGTGCCGCTCCGGCAGGACACTTGTTGCCTCCCCTCCACTCAGCTGGTTTAATTGGGTTCTTATTCATATATTTCACAATTGATTTTTTCCAATTGAAGCTGATGTGGCTGTAATCCACAGTGACTCGCTGTCATGGTTTGATGGATGGAACAAAGCCAGAAAGCAAACACAACGCCAGACGAGTGTGACATGCTTGTGTGTCTTTGTGAGTCTTTCTCTGTGTGTGTTTATTCTCGACCAAAGTGCGACACGATGAACGTTCGGCCGCCGCCTCGAGGGCAAAAAATAAAGCAAGACGCGAGACAATTATGCTCTGTGTGTCGCAGCGAAAACAGCATTAAAGTCAGATGAGGTGGTGTTTACCAGTTTGAAACGACAGAGCGCCATATTGGCACCGACGACAGGCTCTCCCCCCCCCCCACCCGAACCCTCGATCCCCGGTGACCACGCTTCCCTTGTCTGTCACTTCCTGCGTGCATTTATGGGTGCGTGCCAGCCCGGTAAATGTATGCAGCGTCTGCCCCATTTCCAGCTCTTGCCTCAGAAACGAAGGAGAGGGACTGGAAAGAAGGTCAGTGTATTACACGCCGGGGAAGCGAGGGAGAGAACAATGTAAGATCTGGAAAGAAAAGACGGCGACGAGAGAGAGAGACGGAGCGAAGTTGAGGTGAAGCAGAGGTAGACGCGCTTGGTGATGATATACGATTGCAATAGATGACCGTCGTCATCACAGACTCCGTCGAGTTTCTGTGTGATCTGATGTAAACATCATACACTGTCTGATATCCTGGATACAAAGCCTGTACCTGAATTCAAGGTGAAATTTAAATTTAGAAACACCTGAATCCTCTTTTTGGCTGGATTTTTTTCTTGCATTGTCCCATTTTCATTTCAAAGCTTTTATGGTTGAACCCTGGTGATTTCAGCACTAAAAAAACAGAGATTTAGATCTATGCAGACTGTGTTTCAGTCTTTAAACACAACTGTTGCAGTAGAACATGGATGCGTTAAAACATAATAATTTGCTCTTCATAGTCATCTGTATCCTTCCCTGATTTGTCAAGCCGACGTCACATGACCATGACTGAACGATATCTGCTGTAGACGGAGACGGAGAATCGAGCGCTGTGGGTGGTGCTCCAGGAGCACCGGGTCTCTTATAAGCTTATACATTCAGTCCAAAGGGAGCCAGAGTTTGGTTTGCATTCCAGATCAGACTCATTTCCAGCTCCATCAGGATCTGGCCTTTGTCACCGAGTCTGTTCGTAACGTCTGTGGATCTCTGGGTGCAGCCAAGGGACGGGACGGTGGGGGATCTAGTTTAGTGACGTCAGGATTGGTGATGTGGTCCTGTGATCTTCAGCTTGAACCGGAGTGGTTCTGCACCCGAAGGTGAAGCAGCGGAGACAAATCAGTCCCTTTAAAGTCTGAGACCGTGATTCTCAGTTGGAAAAAGGTGGTGTGGGATGAGTTGTTGCCTCTGGAGAAGGAGTTTTTTTTAGTATCCTGTTCATGAATGGGGGGAAAATGGAGCAGGAAATCGACAGGTGGACCCTGCACCTGTCTGTCGTGGTGAAGACAGAGTTGAACCAAAAGGCAAGACTCTGTTTAATGGTTGATCTACACTCCCACCCTCACCTGTGGTCGTGAACTGTTGTGTGGTGTGGTGTGGTGACTGAAAGAATGAGACTGAGGATACGAGTGGCTGAAAAGGAGCCAGTTGGGGTGGTTTAAGCATCGGTTGGTATGATTCTGGACAAGTCTATAGGGATGTCCAACCGGACGAAGCCCTTGGGGAAGAAACAGGACACGCTGGGAAGATTATATCTCAGTTGGTTTATGAACGCAGCAGTATTCCCCAGAAGAGCTAAGGAAGATGGCCGGGGCAGAGGAAGGTCTGGACCTGGTCTTTGACTGCTGCCACGGCCATCTGAACTTAGATAAGCTGAAGCATTGAATGGATGGATGGATGGATGGATGGATCAATGGGATGGATGGGATGGATGGATGCATCAATGGATGGATGGATGATGGATGACATCAATGGATGGATGGCATCATGGATGGATGGATGGATGGATGGATGGATGGATCAATGGGATGGATTGATGGATCGATGGATGGATGGATGGATGGATGGATGGATCAATGGATGGATGGATGGATGGAATGGATGGATGGATGGATGGATGGATGGATGGAATGGATGGATGGATGGATGGATGGATGGATGCGATGGATGGATGGATGATGGATGCATCGATGGATGGATCCATGGGATGGATGGATGATGATGGATGGATGGATGGATGGATGCATCGATGGATGGATGGATGGATTCATGGATGGATGGATGGATGGATGATCAATGGATGGAATGGATGGATGGATGGATGGATGATGGATGATGATGATGGATGATGGATGGATGATGGATGGATGGATGGATGGATGGATGGATGCATCGATGGATGATGCATGGATGGATGGATGGATGATGGATGGATGCCATGCATGGGGGGATGATGGATGGATGATGGATGGATGGATGACGATGGATGGATGGATGGATGGATGGATGGATGGGATGGATGGATGGTGGACAGCCCACCAGGGGGACTGAAATGGGGTGAACTTACTGACTCCACCCACTAAAACAGCCTGATTCTGTAAAGCTTTAAAACAATACATTGACTTCAGTTGTTTTTAAATGGGCTTTATTTAACTTTAAAAACCTCGACATCCACCTTGACCTTCCAGTTCTGATTAGAAGTGCCGACTTCTATCGCTGTCAATTTCACATCTTTGTCAAGTATCCAACAAATGAGATTATTGATGATTGGTATCGGCAGAAAGTCAATGGCCTCGTCTGTCAACGAGGCTCCAAATGAAGCGTTTTAGCGTGAAAGGTGCAACAGTTATCTGATTCCAGTTGACATGCCGGAGCTGTGATTTCTGAGATTAAAAGACCACAGGTTTTGTTTCCTGAATGTTTTGCATGGATGGCAAAAAAAAAATCAATAACATGCTGCACTGTTTGGTGTAACGATGCAAAAGACTCACCTCTGCAGGTGTTTGATAACCAGAAAAGTCATTAAAGAGACCCAGGTTTTTCCCCTGAACGCTACATTAGTTTAGTTTTAGTAAACTAATACCTGCTGTTACGGCAGGTTGAGGCACCTCACTTATGTGCTCAGGTTATGACATTAAAAACAGCTTGGTCAGGTTTGGAAAACATTACAATTTGCCTCCATCACCGTACCTCTCCACCTCGCGATAAGAATCTCCACTCGTTATCCTTCAGAGGTCACGAGTCTCATCTTATTGAAATTGGAAATGCAAATGGAAAGGACATAAAGTGCCTTTGCAAAGAGTAATACAAGAAAAAAAAAAAAAAGAAAACACTGAAATGCTGTACATTACTGTGAGAGAAAATTGCTCGATTAGCATCCATTTGCACAAATGAGATAATTTTCTGTGGGTTAAGATTTGAAGCCTTGGTAGCATTTTATTGAATCTGAATCCATCGTCAAATCTACTTATGTCCAAATCCTTTCAAATTAAATGTTAGTTTTGCGGTCAGCCTTTGCCGGTTGAATGAGCAGAAGACATTGACCCCGTGTTAGAATCTATAATGAGCCGAACATCAAGAGAAGTGAAGGTATATTAGTTTGACACATCTGAATGGATTGAATGAAGTGTGATATTTGAACCTTGAACACCAGGTAACATTTAATGTCCGTGCCGGTAGTTCAACAGCTAACTCTAGTAGTGAAGACATGTCTTTTAAATTTATTTTTAAAAAGTACGCCTTGTTCTCAGTTATGCAGCTGTGTTTAATTCTCTGTCAATCACCATTTTTGAAATCTTAAGATAAAAATTCAAATCCAATGTCAAATTTCAATGAAAAGAAGAACTCTGTGTTTCGGAAGGAGAAAGAGCTCAAAATGGCACGAGCAATTTTCTTTTGTGTTTCACATGATTTTCCTTCAACCTTGAAGCAGAAATTGCGAAACCTTCAGAGGAGATGAGGACTTCCCTCTCCCTCCCTCTCTGCTGTGCTTCAGCTCTGATTCCTAAGCTCCTCCCCCTGGAGAAGGTTGTCATGTCGGTGTGGCGTAGCTTGTACAAGGAGAACCGGACCAGCAGCTGACTCTGCCCTGTTAAACTAAAACTGGGTCAGTTATGGCAGTTGTTTACGTCAGTTAGCACAAGCTAGCTATGCTATTTTAACTTTTCCTGTCAGAGCTGAAATGAGAAAGCCTGGCCTGAGCTCTGGTAACGGCTGAGCTAAAGTGGCATTAATCTGTCATTTAGTCAAATTTTAACAGGTGAGGTACATGAAAATATATCCCCCCCCCACCCCACCACCAACTCCACCCATACAGTGGTCACGGATGTGAAATCTAGTTAAAGAGATCAAAATTGTGTTGTTTGTTTTTTACAGCTCCCTGGTGGTCATTCTGGGAACTGCACCTCCCCAGAGGCTTCAACAGGGAGAACTGTATGTCGCGCCTTAACGTGCAGACTGGTATCCATGGCACCAGTTCCTCGTTACATTACGCCAATAACATAACATGAGTATAACATCGAAGTCCAAAAAAATTAGAACTCACGAAGAGCAGGTTTGGTACATGGGAATCACCTGTCGTGATAAATCCATATTTCAGTCGGACTGCTGGTATTGTCTGTTAAAAGCTTTCTTTTTCTTGGAAGTAGAGGTCTTCACGGGTCCACTTTCATGGATCCGAACCCGAATGGACCCGTGAAAATTCGACCCAAAACCGACCCGACCCGAGCTTTTATCATAAGTTCGAGGGTCCGAACCCGAATGGACCCGCAAAATTTGGACCCGGAACCGACCCAAGTCTTTAGTTTCCGACCACGAACCGAACAAGTTACCCGAATAGAACCGAGACAATCCAGCCCATAGTTGCTCATGTTAAAGTTGTCTATCGTTGAATAAAACTTGATTTTCTTACCTAAAGTTGTCTTCTTCTACCCGGTTCAGTTGCTACATAGGCTACATGATGTAAACAACAATAAATCCACGTCGTTATTTTCATTGTGGATACAGATGCCATTGGTAGCTACTGCTAACGCTAATAGCCTACACCGATCAGGATGTGTCCTGAATATGTTCTCTCATCCAGTGTTATCATGTTGGCGATCCGTTGTGCTTTACAACTGCCGGGCAAACCGCTAATAACACGCTACGGCAACACGATTGTTTCATGACAAATACGCCACATTAATTAATAATTAATTTAACTGCCCCGAGTCCTGACATTAGCTGCCACCGCCAATATATCTTACCTCTCTCGAGTAAACGTGGACCCAGCCTGTCAGAGAGCACCGACCGGACCCGAGATTAACTGTTCCGATTCTGACCCGAACCCGGAGTCACGTCTTTTGAATGGACCCGAGACCTGATTCGGGTCGGGTCAGAACCCCGGGTTTTCAGGTTGTCGAGTTGTTCTGGAGACCTCTACTTGGAAGTCGTAGGCTGTTCTTCTTTCTCTTCACTGTCCATTCTCCCCTTCACAAGGAAACTTTCCAAAGACGTCTGTTTCTTACTCATTTTGCTAGCTGGGTTAAATTTTGGCGCTCAAGTGACCGAGATGTCACCGAGAGAATCTGGTCATTTTTCAATATAAAAGATTTTTCAAAATAAAAGCTGGGTATCGGCAGCTCTGGCCCTGACTGGTTGTCTCCACTGAGACACAGGATTTCTGCTACCTGGACTGGAAGCACAAGGAGGACGACTTTGTAGAAACAACGCAAAGAAGAAGAGTTTCAGGTGAAGGCGAATCATCGTCCTGGGCTTTTTCAGCACGGCGCACGCTACCGTATTAACCTAAAACTGACCAAACAGCGAGCAAGAATGAACTGACGGCCTGTGTTACTCAGACTGGTACGCCTGGTGCAGTGGTGCATTTCTCCTGGCCCATAATGAATTATTAAGAAATGTAAAGCTTTCATTAGCCTCGGAGCTTAGTGCACGTAAAGAGCCTGTTATCTGGAGAGCTCAACCCCACAGAGGGGTGAACGACAGCAGTGACAGAAAAAGACAAAATGGAAAAAAGAGACTAAAGACTGATTGGAAAAGCTGAGAAAGAGGATGGAAAGACAAACAAAAAAAAAGGAGATTCAATTTCAGACATTGCAGTTCAATCAACATTATTCTTCCCCAGGCAGCCATAGCTGCAAGAACGCATTAAAAACACATAAACACATCAGAAAGATTATACTACTCACTCCAGAGGTCAGCACCGACTCGAGTTAGTGTGCACCTGCACTGCTTTTCCATGTCGCTAATGAAAAAAAGTACGTACATGCGAAAAAAAAGAGGACTGAAAATGAAAGAAAAGACAAAAAAACGAGAGAAAGTGTGCGACAACAAGAGCTGGTGAAATGGGAGGGTTTGTTCCGGAGAGAGAGGCTGTGAAAAAGGTTGCACTTAGCAAAAGGAGACTGGAAAAAGCTTGTAAAGAGGAAGGGATAATAAAAAAAAGGCTGATAAAAGGAGAGAAATGTGCCATAGCTGGAGCTTTTGTGTGCAAGAAATAATCTAAAATGATATAAAAACACCTCAACGCACAGGAGGCTTGATGTGCTTCCTGCTGAAGACCACTATCTCTCTGAGCATCTCCCCCGTCCGTCACTTACGCTGGAGCCTCGGCTGGCATGAAAGCTGCGTGCGGGTGCGCCGTCGTGTGTGTTTTTGTGCATCTAGCGATGTTTGCTGCTAGTGCTCGGCGGGCCGCGACAGTGAACAGTGAAGTGCTGTAATTTGTTACCATCCATCCAATATCCAATATCACGCTAATTCCAGTATTGAGCTCGGCGCCTGCCGGCTCGTACCTGCTGCTGCTAGACGTGCATGTAAACATGCACACGTCGGGCCTCGGAGCCCCCCCCCCTCCACCGTCCTGGCCCTCGTCGTTCACTCCCACCTGCTTGTGGTTAGCCGAAATCAATATATGCGTTTGAATCTGCTGGTGAGAACCGTCCCGGCGCTTTAAACGTGCTCTTATTTCTGAAAACAGACATTTTTCTAATAAACTGCACAATAAACAACCGGTGGGAGACCGTGTATTTCTTTTTCTTTTCTCTTTTTTTTCTTTTTTCAGGGTTGTCTGCTCTCGCAGGGGCATTTTGTGGTGACGCGGGGCAGTAAAAAACCCAGTCTTCTCACGGCTACACAAACACACGCAGACGCGGCACAATAAACCAAATTTATGGCGCTTCAATTTATGTTGTACTCTCATGCACGGCCACACGAAGCAAAGGGTCATGTTTGGTTTGTGCGTCACCGCCGCTCTGCTACCTTCATGCCTCTCTGACTTTCTGATATCTAATAATCAAAGGAATGTAAAGCTTTCATTAGCCTTGAAGGTGCGGATGTTAGCGTAAAAGCTGAAGGACATGGTGGTTCTACAAGGTGATGCCTCCAGTTGGAGCTAATTGTCATCTTTCACATTACTGTCAGTCAATGCTTTGTTTTTTTTTCTTCTTTTAAACCCACATGGGGCGCCGTGGAGTTGAATGGCGGCGCTGCGAGAGGTGTTGTGAACTAACCACCTCCTGTTTAATACCTGCGGGGTGCTCGTGTATCCACATCAAACTGGTGCTTAACTACAAAGCTCAGCAGTGAACCAATTACAGTCCCAAAGACTTTTCACGGGTCCATTTACATCAAAAGTCTTCCCGCGTTAAATCACAGCATATATTCAATTTTTCTTTTTTTTTTTTTTTTTTTTTTTTTGCAGTTTGGTGCCATTAAATGGCTTCAAGATGAGCCAATTATCGTTTTATCATTTTTTAATTCCTTTTCTTAAACCCCACTATGGAAGACCCCACTGTAATAAAGAGTAATTCCACACATATTCCAGTAGGGGGCAGTGGCGCTCTCATTGTCCCAGTGTGTTCAGGGAGTATTAGCTATATTGTGTTGGGTTTTTTTGCACAAACATGCGCACACGCAGAAACGACAGAGTAAGAGATATGAAGAGAACAAACCCTTAAGAGACATCGTGGAAAAATATTTAACAGGAATGAAAAGAAAGGCGGAGATAATGAAATTAGCGCTGGGCAAAATAACGCGGTACCACATTAACTCATTAATTTATTAACGCCGGCATTTATTTTATCGCGCATTAACACATGTTGCTCACATGTTTTTCTTTTGAAAAGTCTGTTACTGGCTGCTGCAGAACTGCAAGAGAATTGACGGAAAAACATGCGAAAAAGCTAAAACAGACACAGAGAGCAGTAAAGTTACTGAACTTTAACATGGACATTTTCATTTTAAAGTTCTCCCAGACGGAGGATTCAACAGAAACAAGGTTATTTGTAACAACTGACAAGTTGAACTCCCTGTTAAAAGTTTCTGCTGTTACCTCAGAAATGATTTTTTAATGTTATGGTTGTGGCTCAGGATTTTGTTGGTAGACTTTTATTTTTCATAAAAAACAGTATGACATTAATGCCATTAAAGCTTTATTTTATTTGACATTTTTTAAGATTTACACTAAATATGTGTTACTGACAAGTGCTGATGTTAAAAGTGTTTGAACAACAAATGTTATGACACTTTAGTTCATATGACAGCAGAACATTTAAATAAAAGTGACCTTTACACTACTTTTGAATTCATTATTTGATTGTACGTATACAGATTGTGATTAATCCGGAAAATCGTGCGATTAATCACGATTAAAAATTTCAGAAAATAATTAAGCACTGGTTTCACCAGAGGCCTACAAACCCGCTGGGTCGCCCACATTATTTATCTGTTTTTCTTTTTTGCCTGCCTTCAGTAAATAATGACAGTAAAAACAGCTGTTGTAAGAGCCAGTATGATCAGATGATTCTATTATGTTTTTTTTTCCCTCTAAAACATTAAAGGAGGGGCTGCTGACGGGTCGTGTGCTCCTGTACAGAATTGAAACATTGCTTTATGAGTAACTATATGAACGAGTAAATGAAGCTTGTACTGTGATGCAATTTAGGTGATCAAAAAGACTAGAAATCGTGCTTTATTATTGCTGTCTGTTGTCCGTGTTTGCTTCATTTAACCTTCCTAACCGAACCCATAAATTTCTGCCCACCTTCATCAGCATGGCTTTACAAGAATTAGCCTGGGGAAAAGGATAAAAACCACCGCTGCGGGTATCCGCGCTTAGTAATGTTGATCTACATCCTAAACAGAATTGAATTTAATTGACTTGTACTTTTAATAACCCCAAAGGGAAATTAAATTTTTACAGCATGAAGAAGAGGAGCTGAAGGAGTCTCCTCCTCTGGCTCAGAGAGTCGTTGTAAAAGTCGCTGTAAAAGGTGGACGGGAATAAACCTCTGAACTGCCTCTCAGAGCCGCAGGAGCCTCCAGCGGGAGGCGCGGCGCTGCATCAGCGAACCGTCCAGAGGGTTGAGCCCGAAATTTAGCAGCCTGAGCAAAAACAAGAGCTGCAGATCGTGTGCTGGATGTGAATGCTCGTGTTATGCAGCTGAAAATTAATTAACTGTTTCTGACAAATTAAATGTTTTGGACATCTTCTGTCACGCTCATATCTGTCACATAGATAATGGACTGATGGATGATATTTGAGCGTTGCATGGCCTGACCTTGTGGTAGAATAATCCTTCTTACTATAAAACAGCGAACTCCAATGTATCGCATCAATTACGGAGACCAAAACTTATGTCTTTCCCTCTTGGCACTGGGTTGTAAAAATCTGAATGGTTTGAACCAGCAAACTTGTTGCTGTTGTTGATCTGAGGTTGTATTTGCCACATACTATTATAAATATAATTTAATATTAATAATATATTATATATTATTGTTACTAGCAATAGTATCCCTTCTTTTGACTTGATGATGTAAATTTCATCGTTATTTTAGTTTCATTGTTCGGGTTAATATTGTCAAGAATATAAAGTAAATAGATGACTAGGCATTCAATGGTCTTGTCTGGGTTGATTGTGCGCGGATCGATTGGTAACGCCTCAGGGCACCTGTGGGAGGCGCACCCAGTGTTGCCAGATGTACGATAATTATTGTATTTGTACGATAATTATCGTGTTTGCATGATAATTTAGTCCTTTGTACGATGTACAATCAATAATTGTAAAAAAAAAAAACAAAATGTACGATAATTTCGACCTTTCCATGAAACACGTGTATAGCTATTTCAAATTAAAAGCTTTTAAGAAACAAAATGACAGGGTACTTTTATTGTGAAGCGGCCATAGGAAGTAAAATGTGTCACTTGTGAGTGTGAGTGGAAGGTGGCGATAGTGCGCCAAAACCAGGAGGCCAACTGCTGTAATGCTAATGCGAAGAAGAAGAAGGCTCTGACGAATCCTGTAACTACAATATAGACCAAACAAAGCCAAAGCGCATGTAATCTTAGCTGCGTCATGGTTGGATATAGCGTACGATAGTTTAGGCTAAAATACGATCATTTTGGGGTCTCTGTACGATAATTTCATTTTCAACATTTGGGCCCGCCTCCTTTCCCTCACTCAATACAGACGAGTCAAGAGCTGTGTCGCTTGTCCTTCACTTTCATTATTATTTCTTCCCGTTTAGGGATGCACATTTTGGATTTTTTTTTATGACCGTTAACCGACGCCCTTTAACGATTAATAACCGTTAACTGATAAGTCCGGGAGGGTTGGCTGTGCGATGTTGCGCGCGTTGTCGTGGACACATGCGGACACTTCCCCGTGTATACTCTCACGGCAATGTGTCGCCGTCAGCTTGTCGCAGAGATGCCGCCATCACTTTTGATTTATACTAGCGCGGTTTCCGCTACGTTATTCCACGCCACAACGCAAGAGGGACAATCACGAACTAGCTAAACTTACTAAACTTATCTCTTGCGTTTTTCCACTTCCTCACCGTCTCGGCCGTATCCAGACCCACATTCATCGCTATCTCCCTCCATGAATTACTAGAATATGTGCTGTCTTTGTAGTGTGGAGAACCAGAATCGTACAGATGTGGGTACTTCCTCATTTTTTTGATGACGTGCTCTTTTCTACGCGAATGTAGAATTGACCAATCACTGCTCTGTTGATTGAATTACGTAGCTTAAAAACAAAATTGACCGTTAGTATTAATCGGTTGGAGTTACTGTTATCGGTTAACGGTTAAACGATTACCCATGTGCATCCCTCGTCCCGTTTAAGGTAATTACTGTCCTCAAAGCACAAGAAACTTACAGATGTTATGTTGCTGATCATTGCTAGCTTACCACGGTTTTTCATTGTGAGAGGAATATGTGAATTGTGTACCTTTGAAAACTAAGCTACTTCTCTGTTTAACTTTGTCATGCCATAAGCATAGCTAGCAACTGCTATTGTTTTACTGTGACGGCCTGCTGTATTTCTGCTCTTCTATACATTTAAGATGAGTTACAGAGAGACTTGTAAGATACTTGTGTTGTTTCATTACTATAAAAAGCCTTAAATGTGTTTTTACTGCAAATGAGTCACTCAGTACAGACGAGTCGAGGCGAGAGCTTTGTCGTTTGTCCTTCTTCACTTTTATTATTATTGTTTCGTCCTGTTTAAGGCCGCATCATTTAACGCTCCGCAGGGTTACGGGGGTCTGCTGGAGCCTATCCCAGCTCTCTCCAGGTGAAATGAAGGGGTCCACCCTGGACAGGTCGCCAGCGCCTCGCCAGGCCTCGCCAGGCCTCGCTGTGATGTTAAACATTAAAGCCCCTGACAGTACGGCTCATTTCTGTCTGAGAAGAATCACAGAAGTCCGACCCAAAAAACCCAAGACATTGTTTGGATTTAATGCAGAAATACCTCCTAACACTGGTAAACAGCTGTAAATAATAAATATGTATTTTTTTATCCTCTCCCCCTCCATCCCCTATGTGATCATATTTTCTTCTGCTAAAAGTGCCCTGGCCGGAGGGTGGTGTACTTGGGCATGTGCTTAAGTGTACTACTCTCTGACACGGTAGAAGCGCTCTTATAGCGCTGACCCAAGCACCGTTGACTCCTGTCCATATGTTGTTGTTGTTGTTTCTGTATGTTTCTCTTGGACGGTGAACTGGGAAGACAAATTTCACTGTGTTGGGACGCTGGCTCAGTGACAATAATAAATCTGATTCTTGATTCTGATTCGTATAAATGATAGCACTTTGAAAACTGTTCATACACGTGTATACAGGGCTTGACACTGACACCGGCCAACTGGCAAATGCTAATAAAATTTGGCTGTGGCTAGTAACAATTTCTGTCTCACAAGCAACTTTGACTGGTAACTTATTCTTTGATATGACACATCACAATAGTTGTGCCAATTGTTTGTATTTAAAATGTAAATGCAAGAATATTTTGTGAAGAAGAAAAAAAAAACTGACAGCAAAACTGTGGCTAGCATAAAGACTAAATGGCTAATGACTGAGGAAAAACACTAGCCACAGTGGCTGGTGAGCAAAAAAGTTAGCGTCAAGCCCTGCATGTATATATATATCTCTATATGAATCTCAGGACTGAGAGAAAAGCGTGTGATTACCTGCTGTGGAGTCAATAAGCAGGATTTGTAGCAACACGATTTATCCCGTGATGTGGAGTAAAATGAGCCTGTCTGGGTTCAGTGACACTAACAAGAAAGCAATGTAAACAAAATTGAATTTCCCTTCCTCCTGCCCTCCCTTAAATCAGCCCGTTTGCACATAACTCGCACGTGTTTGATGATACTCACAACAAATTTATCTCATGCATATTTATGTCAGCCTTCAAAGGGCCGTTAGCGCCACACCGCAAATAAGGCGGTGTCTGCCGAGAGATAAGGTGAGTTTCTTTATGTTTGCATCAAAAGCCGAAGTCGCAGCCGCCGCGCCACCGCCACAAAAGAGACAACACGCTGTCAGTGTTTTAACACGGAGAATTAAATGGAAAAAAAAAAAGAGAGAGGGAGGAAAAATAAGAGATGGGGCCGCACCGAGACCTTTTTCTGTCTGTGTGTTCTTCTCTCTCCGTGAATGGTGCCATTACTGGGAGTTTTCAACCGAGTGAAGCTGATGGGGACTCAAAACACTGCAAAAAAAAAAAAAAAAAAAAAAAAGCTTATTGTCTGAGTGATAAAAGGGCTGAGAGGGAAGGAGCGATGGATTCAAGCACGTCTTGCTTTGGCCTTTAAAAGGCGGAAGCTGTCTGTGGTTTGTCATTTAGTGATGAGGACGTGAACAGAAGTGGGTCGTGACTTTCACAGGATTCTCCGAGAGACGGAGGAGACGGAGGAAAGAGGGATACGGAGAGAAAGAAAAGACCGGAGAGTCAGAACAAGAAGAGGAAAGGAGGGGAGGCAGGATTGACTCATATTTGTGAGGGAGGAGAAGGGGGGATGTGTGATGGCGCCTCTGGGCTTCACACGTCACCCGCGGATCCTGCGAGGACAGGTGAAGCACCAGGGTGTG
>JAGFBZ010001275.1:0-19453 GCA_018398805.1 Hirundichthys speculiger | reverse complement strand
CTGGCTGATCTTCGCCATGTTCACGCTAAGTTAAAGAAGCAGTTCCAGGAGAGGACTGCAGAGCTGGCTCATGCTAACCGGAGGGTGGAGAGCCATGACGCTGAAGTCAAAAAACTTCGGCTAAGAGTAGAGGAGCTCAAGAAAGAAAGAGTTAGGACAGGCCGAGGATGAGGTAGGAACATACTTTTACAGTGTGGATTTACTTTTGTATTCTTTTTTTTTTGTGTGTGTGTGTCTGCATTTACATTCAGATTAGTGCCATTGTCTAACAAAACCATCTAGTATGTATATGCAATTTAATCTTATAGCAGACTTTTTTTTTTTTTTTTTTTTTTAATGGGAGTGTGAAGGGTGAATGTGTCCTTCACCAGTCCTCTCTGGTAGGCCTGGGCGATATGAACCAAAAGTCATATCCCGATATATTTATGCTGAATATCGATATACGATATATATCTCGATATTTTTTCTGCAAAGTGGGAGCAAATGTTTAGCCAAAGCCAAATATGACATGAATAAATAAAAAAACAGGTTTCTTCATCTGGTTCATGAAAAAATGCTCAGTTGTTCAAATAATAAAATGGAAACATAAATACTGCAGTGCTTATCGTGTTTATAGTTTTCAGTAACGTTTTGAATCTGACTTGTTCCACAGTTGCAACAGGGACCATGTTTTTAGCAATGTGATAGGACAGCGCTTTCGTTATAGGACACCACTCGTCACTTTTCTTTTCATAAGGCACACTGGAGGAAAACGAGGCTACCAGTGGGCTTTTCGGGGCTGGAGTTTTTCCAGGATGTGGTTGGCTTGTTGCTGGGGCTTTTGCAGCGCGCAGCGTCGCAAACTCTTCGTACTACAGTTTGTGCCACTGTTTTAGGTGGTGAAGAAGATTTGTAGTGCTTGTTTAACTTGTTTATCGCACTCCCTACATATGTTGTGATTTTGTTGCTCATCTGATACTTTAAAACTGAACCATCTCCAAATTACTGAGCCTCTGCTCAGTGGCTCCGGGTCAGCAGACCAAGGATCATTGCGCAAATTTGAACTATATCGATATATACGATATAGTCTAATTCCATATCCCAGTTAAAAATATATCGATATAATTTTTATATCACCCAGCCCTACTCTGTGTCCATGCTCATATACACTCACATGTAAGTTGCCAAAGTAGCAGGGAAATTGTTACCACTATTACCATCACCACTCTCCTTATCTTAGTCCACCTCAAGTCCTCCCGCGGGTGAGAAAACGGCAGCTAACTCCCATCACCCAGGACCAGACTGGCCCAGGAGGACCCTTTGCCCCCTGACCCAAGAGGTCTGGGGGCAAACATCCCCGAGACATACGTCCACTGACAGGAGGGCCAGGCAGGGCACCCAGAAGGCCAGAACTGCGACGAGGCCCACCCACCCCCCCGGGCCCCAAGCCCACAGCAGCAGCACCGCAGAAAATGCAGATCCGGTAGCTGTCACCCTATGCAGCCCAAGGACAGCCGAGCTCCCCCCGCCCCCACCAACCGGCAGGGGGCGGAAGGGGGAGACAGGCTGGACAGAGAGAGGGAAGGAGAGGGAAACCAGGGGGACGCGACCCCCCCAGACCAGTCGAGACAGTCACCACACCCGCCAAACAAACAAGGGGAAGCGGCCCGCACTAGAGGGCCGCATCAGGAAGGCCACACAGCACCCCCCGACGCCACTGCGCACCAGCCCGCAGCAAGCCAACACCGCCCCCCACACACACCCAAGACCCCCCTACAGCAACACCGGGCAGCCAGCCCACCAGCTGGAGCACACCCGGGCCCACGCATTAGCGCATTATTGATTGTTGACAGTGGGGGGGAGGGTGTTTGGGGAGGGGTGTAAAGAATAAATGTGTTCGTGCCCATATAGACCTCCTGCAGCCACGTGACACACACCTTGACGACAAAGCGCAGTCGCCATATTGGAGTGAAAACAACAAGCTAGGGCTTCAGCGATCACATAGTCTTTGTGCAGGCTCCGACGGGCCCACGGGGACAACAAGAGGGAAAGAGCGGCGACCAGCGAGAACAAGCTGCAGACACAAGGAGCAGCCCACCGGAGGCGCGCGCCCCCATCCGCCCAAAACAACCAATCAAACACCCGGACAATACTCAATCAAAAGACCCATGCCATCCCGCAAATAACTCCGCACGATCAGCCGGGGACAGAGCGAGCGGCAACAGGGCACCCTGCCATAGGCATGCATGTGTTGGTTGTTGTCCCACATATTCCCGCCTACCCAGCCCCCGGTCGACCACCACGCAGAACCACCCACAAACCAACACAAGTCCTCCAACCGAAGAGCATCCAAACGCTACAAACAGCCAGCCAATCAGCTGAAACAGATGAAAAGACACCCCCCCCCAAAAACGCCTGCTGGCCGCCACTCCCCCCCTCCATGCCACCCCCCCACGAGCGCACCGGAGCACAGCGATCCACTTCGCTGGAAATCTGTGGAACGATGATCCTGCTCCCTTTCCTCTGCAGCCAACAGCTACACAGCTCAAAACCATGCTTTCAGACTGTTTGCTATCCACTTGAACGCGACAGATTACACACGCGACAGGTAAACTGCTCAGCTGAAGGGCCTTGTCTTCAGTCCAACACGGCGGCGAGCCGTTATGCCTGCAGTGCGCGACATCATGTGCAAAAGGTCCCTACACTCCCATGTAAGTTACCCAAGTACCAAGGAAGCTGTTACCACTATTACCATCACCACTCTCCTTATCTTAGTCCACCTCAAGTCCTCCCGCGGGTGAGAAAACGCCAGCTAACTCCCATCACCCCAGGGCCAGACTGGCCCAGGAGGGCTCCTTGCCCCCGACCTGAGAGGTCAGGGGGCAAACATCCCCAAGACATACACACGTGGACAAAATTGTTGGTACTCCTCAGTTAAAGAAGGAAAAACCCACAATTCTCACTGAAATCACTTGAAACTTACAAAAGTAACAATAAATAAAAATTTATTGAAAATCAAATAATCAAAATCAGCCATCACTTTTGAATTGTTGATTAACATAATTATTTGAAAAAAACAAACTAATGAAATAGGGCTGGACAAAAAAATGATGGTACCTCTATAAAAGATTGAAAACTATTTGACCAGAGTGACATGATTAACTCAGGTGTGTCCTTTAATTGACATCACAGGTGTTTCCAAACTCATAATCAGTCAGTCTGCCTATTTAAAGGCAGACAAGTAGTCACTTTGCTGTTTGGTGAAAAGGTGGGTGTGTACCACACTGAACATGGACAACAAAAAGCGAAGGAGAGAATTGTCCCAGGACATCCGAAAAAAAATTATAGACAAACATCTTAAAGGTAAAGGCTATAAGACCATCTCTAAACAGCTTGAAGTTCCTGTGACAACAGTGGCTCATATTATTCAGAAGTTCAAGACCCACGGGACAGTAGCCAACCTCCCTGGACGTGGCCGCAAGAGGAAAATTGATGACAAATTGAAGAGACGGATCGTTCCAATTGTATCCAAAGAGCCCAGAACAACCTCCAAAGAAATTAAAGGTGAACTCCAAGGCCAAGGTACATCAGTGTCAGATCGCACCATTCGTCGTTGTTTGAGCCAAAGTGGACTTCATGGGAGACGACACCACTGCTGAAGAAAATCATAAAAAAGCGAGACTGGAATTTGCAAAAATGCATGTTGACAAGCCACAAAGCTTCTGGGAGAATGTCCTTTGGACAGATGAGACCAAACTGGAGCTTTTTGGTAAGGCACATCAACTCTATGTTCATAGACTCAAAAACCAAGCATACGAAGAAAAGAAACACTGTCCCTACGGTGAAACATGGAGGAGGCTCAGTAATGTTTTGGGGCTGCTTTGCTGCATCTGGCACAGGGGTGTCTTGAATGTGTGCAAGGTAAAATGAAATCTGAAGACTATCAAGGCATTCTGGAGAGAAATGTGCTGCCTAGTGTCAGAAAGCTTGGTCTCAGTCGCAGGTCATGGGTCTTCCAACAGGACAACGATCCAAAAACACACAGCCAAAAAACACCCAAGAATGGCTGAGAGAAAAGCGTTGGACTATTCTAAAAATGGCCTTCCATGAGCCCAGATCTGAATCCCATTGAACATCTGTGGAAAGGAGCTGAAACATGCCATTTGGAAGAAGACACCCATCAAACCTGAGACAACTGGAGCAGTTTGCTCATGAGGAGTGGGCCAAAATACCTGTTGACAGCTGCAGAACGCTCATTGACAAATACAGAAATCGTTTAATTGCAGTGATAGCCTCAAAAGGTTGTGCAACAAAATATTAAGTTATGGGTACCATCATTTTTGTCCAGCCCTATTTCATTAGTTTGTTTTTTTTAAATAATTATGTTAATCAACAATTCAAAAGTGATGGCTGATTTTGATTATTTAATTTTCAATAAATTTTTATTTATTGTTACTTTTGTAAGTTTCAAGTGATTTCAGTGAGAATTGTGGGTTTCTCCTTCTTTAACTGAGGGGTACCAACAATTTTGTCCACGTGTGTACATCCACTGACATGAGGGCCAGGCAGGGCACCCAGAAGGCCCGCACAGAGGGCCACGCCAGGAAGGCCACACAGCAACCCCCTATGCCACCGTGCACCAGCCCGAGCAAGCCAACACCCCCCCCCCCACACACACACACACACACACACACACCCAAGACCCCCCCGGGCACCCAGCCCACCAGCAGGGGCGCACCCTGGCCAACGCATCGGCGCTGGGAGGCCACCACTGGTGGAGCGCCCCCCAAAAGCCGGGATACGCCCCAGTGGCCGCAGGGCAGGGAGGGACAAAACAAAAAAAAAAAAAGAGACAATGTGGCTGGTCCAGCCGCCCCCCCCCCCCCCCCCCCCCCCCGACATGTGTGTTATATGTTTGTGTGTGTGTCTTCTTCCTTGTTTTTTAAATTATTTTGTGTGTGTAAGCTAAGTGCATTAAAATTGACTTAGGGTGCAGAGGGTGGATGGCCCCCCTGCACCCAAGCTTCCCTCTCCTTATGTGTAATAGGTGTATTAAAATTGAGCCGGGGTGCAAAGGGTGGATGGTCCCCCCGCACCCCCACTTCTAATTCGCTTTGTGTGTTATGTATTTGTGAGGAGGGGGATGGAGGGCAACCACGGCCTTGGGCAAAGGGGTCCCCCACACCCCCAGGGAACCGGGGCAGCCATCGGGGCCCCGCCATGGGCGCACCCCTGCCCCCAAGGGTCCCACCACCACCGAGGCCGCCCACCGCCCACCGGGGGCCCAAGCATGCCCCAACCAGGGAACTGGACACCCACCGCGACCCCAGGAGAAGCCCTGAGGCAGAGAGACGTGCTGGCCGCCACAGACCGGATGCACCACGGTGCATCACCGCCGCCGCCCCCGCACCACCCCCAGGCACGGGCTACCCTCCCGCCACCCACCCGCGGGGAGGCAGCACACAGAAGCCAGTGACTGCCCCTGCACCCCCCCCCCCCCCCCCCCCCAGGGAAAACCCACCCCAGCCCAGACCCCCATCCACCACCAGCGGTCAACAGGGGCGCAGCAAGCCCGACCGCCATCCGGACAGCAGATCCAAGCGGCCCCACCACTGCAGCCAAGACTAAAGCAGGCAAGGAGACCAGGGAAGTCCCCGCCCCCAGGGCCCACCCCAGCCCCAACCACCAGAGACATAGCGCAAACTGGGGCAAGAACCCCCGGCAACGACACATGAACCCTGACCCAGAGTGATTGGGGGCCGGCGGCCCACCCCCACTGGGAAGGAGAGATAATGTTTATATTACTGAGGGAAATGAACATGTGGTTTGATACAACGACAGTAATCCATCGTAAAAAACTATGCCCAATTTTATCCTTCCCCCAGGATCAATAAGTTTATACCAACGTATTCTCAGGCTGAAGGAGATCAAGCTAACTGTGGGCAGTTATGGTGGGAGTAGATTTAAGAAATCTTTCTTTAAGTTGTGTGTTTATTTTATCCTCCCACAGTCAAGAAGTTACATAATCATCAGTCACAGATCCTTTAGGGACGATCTATGTTACATATGTAAAGATTGACTCATTTTGTCCCATGGAACAAAACCAGGGGCACCGCCCCGTCACCAGATCCTCCCTCAGCAGGTCCACACCGTGGTGCCTCGAGACCCTGACCAGAACCCTAGTGCAGTGAAGTTTAGGCTGTTCTCTAACTCCCTGATTAGAAAACAGTAGTGCTACCAACAGTGCTGTGTGACCCCCAACTAAGTGAATAAGGGTAGGTGACTGCATTAAAATTGGAGTGCAGGAGTGGTTAGGGGTTGGCAAGGAGGACAGTGACCCATTGCTGGGCCGCAACCCACCCGCCACTTGGATCCCCACCACAAGGAGCACCTCCAACCCTACCATATACCCTAGTGTGTGACCCATGTGTCTGTGCCCTGATCTAGTGATGTGCATTAAAAGAGGTGGTATGAACACAAACTGGAGAGGGTGGGACAGGGCAGTGACCTGGTCCCTCAACCCCACGGCCTCCCAGCCTGACCCGGACGCACGCGGAGGCGAACCCCCAAAGCAGTCCGGGCAGGGAGGGGCGGCCCATAAGAGCCGGCAGCAGCTGCTGGGAAGCGGAAAGCTGCAGCAGGACCCAACCATGGACAGCTGGTGCAACTCCACCCACACCACCCTGGGGGATCACCCTTACAGTCCAACACTGCCCAGCACCGGCCGTACCCAGCACCAACCATACCCAGCGCCAGCCATACCCAGCACTGGACAGAGCTGACTTCCACAGAGGTAGCCCCACCTCCAAAGAGACGGGCTGTCTCCAAAGAGATAGGACTACCCTCAAAGGAGATGCGAGCATGACGACCCCCACCACCAGAAGTCCCATACGGCACAGTCCCAGGACTGCCCCACAGGCCAGGCAAGCCACAACCCCCGCCTCCCCTCCAGGGCAGGGGCACCCACCTCAGCCCCCAGAGAGGGTGGCGAGCCTGAAGGGGAGCAGCAAAGAACTCAGCCCCACCACATGCCCGTAGCCGCCAGGCCAGTCAGCATGCACGGGAGCACCTATTAGCAACACCACCAGAAAATAGGCCCCCAGAGATCCATTGTCCCCAGAACACGGAAGGGGGGGCCCCGCCCCGACAGACCCCAGCTATGAGAGGGTGGGCAGCCACAGAGCTCGTGAGGGTCACCGCTAAGTTAAGAGGAAGTGAGTAGGCATAGAAGTAGCAGCAGTGGAAAGGATCCTAGGATCCTAGGATCTAGGGATCCAGTAGTGGCTGGGGTTTCCTCGTGGTAGCTAACTTGGGGAGTAAATATACTGCACAGTTAGTAAAAAGGAGAATTAGTTAATACAGGGTTAGCAATAGTACAAAGAATATTAACATTATTTACAACACAGACATGTATTTGTATGTGTACCAATGTGAATATTAATGTTAATATGGATAATTGGCACACAGACAAGTAAGATGAAAAGGGAAATCAGAATAACTTTACCATGTCATTGGTAATTACTCAGAAGTCAGAGAATTATGTTAAAAAGATGATAAAAGCTGACCAGTTCAGTAATATCACTGAAAGGTGATGATAAGTTAGCTAAAGAGATGTGGTCTGATGACAAGTTTCTCCAAACAGATAAGTGAATGTTGTTCCTTGATTTCCAGCTCATGAAGATAGTTTTCTTGGGGATAGTTAGAGCTATAAGGAGGAGTTTATTCTTAGTTGGATCCAGACTGAGTTCTGATAAATCTCCTAGGAGACAAAGTGAGGGGGATAATGGGAAAGGCCAGAAAAATTAGATAATGTTTTAGTAACTTCTATCCAAAAATGTTTAACAGGAGTGCAGTTCCAGGTGGCGTGAATATATGTGTCAGGTGTGTTTTGTGTGCAGTATGGACAGGTCTCTGATGTAAATCCCATTTTGAACATGTTTTGTCTCGTGTAATGAGTTCGATGTAGAGTTTTGTATTGGATGGTTTTCTGTCATAAAAATGAGTCCAGAATTCAGTGTCTGAAGAAAAGGACAAATCTTTTTAGATTTTTAAGTTCTTTACACAGCGTTTCTTTGATGTCCAGCCGGCTGTTGTCTGACAGACTGGGATGAATCCATTTGTAGATATATTGGAGTTGGTTTGCGAGAGAGTAATGGTAGAAATGTGGAGCCTCTAAGCCTCCCTGAGATTTCGGCATTGTAAAGTAGCTAGTTTAATCCTTGGTCTTTTATTTTTCCAGTAGAATTTATAATAATTGAATCTAAAAATTCAAACCAAGTACAAGTAAGTTGGGTTGGACTCATTGAGAATAAATAATTTATTTTAGGGAGAATTGTCATTTTAATTAATGCTTTTCCTTCCATAATGGATAAAGGTAAATTCATCCAGCGTTGAAGATCATCATTGACTGTTTTTAATAATGCGGTGAAATTGAGTCCAGTCAACTCTGACAGCCTGGAAGAAACTTTGATACCTAAATAAGTGATGTGACCTGTGGTTAGAGGGATTGCTGATGTCTGGGCTGATTCAGTCCATTCAGCAGGATTATAGATGACCTACTCCAGTTTAATGAGTAGTCAGCGATTTGAGAGAAAATTTAAATGAATAAGTTTTAATACTTCTTACAGAGATGACTGAGGGTTTTGTAAGAAAAGTAAAATATTATCAGCATATAGGCTGATCTTATGGTGCGTTTGAGCTGTATAGATTTCTGAGATGAGAAGGTTCTAATGAATGGCTGCTGCTAAGGGTTCAATGAATATAATCAATAAAGAAGGAGAGAGTGGACATCCTTGCCTAGTTCCTCTATACAACGTAAAGCTCTGTGGTCTAATTCCATTGGTGGTAACAGTGGCTGTTGGTGAGTTGTACAGGACCTTGATCCAATTAATAAATGATTCTCCAAAGCCAAATTTAGAGAAGAGGAATTTCCAACTGACTCAATCAAAGGCCTTTTCTGCATTTAAAGTAGCTACAATAGTGTCGCCAAATATTTACCTGACTTGTCATGATGAAATTTTTCCTGGCGGAGTCTATGGATTACGTTTTTTTGTTTTTTTTTTTGCTCATTATCTTATTTAATTGAACCTGATATCTCCGTAACTCCTTCTGAGATTCTTCTGTTGGGTTGCTTGCGTTTAATATTTCCAGTTTTTTAATCTTTTGCTCCAGTTGGAGTTCTTCTTCTTTTTCCATCTCATCTTTATGGACAGAGTACGAGGTTGTCTCTCATGCTACGTGACTGTAAGTCTAAGATTGATTCTTTCATTTCCTTATTTTCTGTTTTTCTGTCAGGGTTGGAACAGAATCTCTAAGCGAATTATTCTCTCTCGTTAACGCAGCTATCTGTTCTTGGCTAAACGCCAAACTCTCGTAATTGCTGGAACTCTTTATGCTAAATTTCTATCAGAGCAATCCTGGAGTCCAAGCCTGAGAGCTTCTCATGAATTGAAATCAAAATGTCACTAACCTCAGAGCTGGTAGGTTTTTCCGGGGAGCTGTGAGCAGAATCGGATTCTCTGCTTCTCTTGGACGGGGTGGGCTTGGCTTTTTCCATTTCACTGTATCTTACTGTGTCAATATCGGCTGTCACGCAGAATTGGTTAAAGTAAGATTCGATGTAATCCTCCAAATCTTCCAGGGTGGTGTATTTAGTTGTTGGATAATGATGTGTTGAGAATCTGGATGTTTTTTTTTCCACAGAATAGTTGAGATTATTTTGCCTTGCATGTATTTCTAGCAGCGAGCTGCCATCTTGGATTCCTGCACTGACGGTCTCTGGTCACGTGATCACGGGTGCATGAGCCAAGCAGTGGCGGTCATTTTCCTGACAATTGTCCTCCCAGCTCGCTCCTCTCTGATTCTGGTCTCCATTGGTGCAGGTGTGCGGCAGTTAGAAAGGAGCGCTTGATTTAGTTACTTTTGTATTCTTAAAACTACAAAAATCAAAGTCAGAGCCCGACATAGTCTTTTCCATTTTCCATTTATTTTGAATTTACCCCAGCCAGTATATTTCATTTCTGCTAGGTTCAACTAACCATTACTCTGAAAGCACAGTATTCATATTCACTGCAGCCTCTCTGTGCACAAACATTTGGTATGGGTTAATTAGAAGGAGGGTATTTTGTTTTTTAAAAGTAAAAACAGTCAATAAAAAAGAGATGTATTAGGCAATAAATAAACACCATACCACCTATTGCCACCTTTCAGAATCCCTTAATCATATCTACCTCAAACTAACCTATTTGTAGGGCCATTTAGTATTCCAAATTTTTAATTTTTAGCACTTGCATTTCCTCTTTTTGTCTCTCTTACCAGCAGTATGTCTGTGAAACATGCATCTGAACTTTCATTTTTAGTTATTTTACATGGCCCCACCAGATACAGCTGTTATCAAATCACAGAGATTGCCAAAGACATTTGAATGTTGATGTTGGGTAGATAGATAGATGGATAGATAGATGGATAGATAGATAGATTGATCTGTAGAATAACTTGGCATTAGGGGTGTAACGGTACACAAAACTCTCAGTTCGGTACGTACCTCGGTTTTGAGGTCACGGTTCGGTTCATTTTCGGTACAGTAAGAAACATAAATGCAAAATATAAATGTGCTAGTTGTTTATAACACACTTTTGTGCTTTTTAACAATAGGAACATTAGCCTTTACAAAGCTAGAATTTTGCTCAAAAATATAAATACAATATTCTAAAATGTAGATATTTTGAAAAACAAAATAAAAATAACATTGGCTCAGACTTTTGCTTAAAAAAATAATCCATCTGATGTGCAAAATTGAACAGTTGCAACACTGAACAGTTTTTCAAGTTGTTGGTCAGATTAAATAACATGAATAAGGCTCAGGGTGTTTCTTTAAAAACAAATCTTTTTATTCTTTCATAAACTCCGGGTATGATTTTCTGGCTAAAATGTGGACGAGAAGGTAATTGATATCCGCGCTCAATTACCTTTATCAGCCAGCGTTCTCTACCACTGATTAGGGTGTTTGTGTGCACGCGCGTCGCCTCGCCTGTGTATGTGGTGACACGCGCGTCGCCTCGCCTGTGTATGTGGTGACACGCGCGTCGCCTCGCCTGGTATGTGTGTCGCCTGTGACACGCGCGTCGCCTCGCCTGTGTATGTGGTGACACGCGCGTCGCCTCGCCTGTGTATGTGTGACACGCGCGTCGCCTGCCTGTGTATGTGGTGACACGCGCGTGGTGACACCGCGTCGCCTCGCCTGTGTATGTGGTGACACGCGCGTCGCCTCGCCTGTGTATGTGGTGACACGCGCGTCGCCTCGCCTGTGTATGTGGTGACACGCGCGTCGCCTCGTCCGTGTATGTGGTGACACGCGCGTCGCCTCACCTGTGTATGTGGTGACACGCGTCGCCTCGTCCGTGTATGTGGTGACACGCGCGCCTCACCTGTGTATGTGGTGACACACCCAGTCCACACACAGAAACTCACGCTGGCTGTGCACTGAGCCCGGCAGAGAGAGAGAGAGAAGCGCAGCTCGCGAGGCAGACAGCAGCCAAGTGATGCTTCAAACCTAGCGGTTTGAGTGCACGTGAGTCTCAAAATCACCAGAAAAAGTAGCTAGATTTGTCGCTAGTCTGGAAAGTCGCTAGATATAGCGACAAAGTCGCTAAGTTGGCAACACTGGGTGTGTGCTGCACGGCTGCAGCACTGTGCTCCACAACGTGCGGTCCTCTACTTAATATGTCCGTGTGGAAACTCGTTCAGTACGCCCCCGTCCCGAACCGACCTACCCGTACTGAAACAGTTCAATACAAATACATGTACCGTTACACCCCTACTTGGCATACTTTTTTACTTTTATCACAAATACAATATTAATATCCATTGAAACAACTGATTGCCATTCTGTACAAAAGAATACATAGATAAAGTTTTTGTAGCCATATAGCCCAGTCCTGCCTACTATCTCTTGTTACTCTTTTTTTTAGATTAGTTTGTAGAATAATGTCATTGCTGTCTTTGGAGCTGAAAGTTTGCCTTTGTTTTGTCTTCCATTTTTTTTTTTTTTTTTTTTAACAAAAAATAGGTTTCAGGTAGCTTATAATATCCCTTTGATATGACAAATCATCCTGAAAGCCTCAGCCTCAACTGAGACTTTTTGAGAGACTTTTTGAATGTGCTTATCATAAATAAGGGGTTTTGTGTGTTTATACTGTGTCTAGTTGGATGAGTCTCATAACCAGACGAGGAAGCTGCAGAGGTCTCTGGATGAGCAGGTGGAGCAGACTGAGAATCTGCAGGTGCAACTGGAACACTTACAGTCAAGGTGAGACACGCACACGCACGCACACACACACACACACACACACACACACACACACACACCCAAACCCCCCCCACACACACACGCACGCACACACTCACACACTCACACACACACACGCACCCCCCCCACACACACACCACACACGCACACACTCACACACACACACACGCACACACTCACACACGCACACACGCACACACACACACCACCCACACCACACACACACACTCACACACACACGCACGCACACACTCACACACACACCCACACACCACCCCCCACACACACACACACCCACACACCAAAACCCCACCACACCACACACACGCACGCACACACTCACGCACACACGCACCCACAACACCAACACACCACACACACACACACACACCACGCACACCACACACCAACCCCACCACACACACACACCAAACACGCACGCACACACTACAACCACCCCCCCCAACACACAACAACACAGCACTCACACACTCACACCACACACACCACCACACAACACACACACACAACACACACAACACCACACAAGCACGCCACAACACTCACACACACACCCACACCCCCCCCACACACACACGCACGCACACACTCACACACGCACACACGCACTCACACACGCACACACACACACCCACACCCCCCCACACACACACACGCACGCACACACATGCACCCACACACACGCACACAGTCACCAAAAAAACCATGAAATTTTTCAATCTATCTAGGTACAGTCTGAATATGCTTGAAATCAGATATGGGCTGTCAGTGTAAACATAGCCTTAGTGCACTCTTCTCGAGGAGTTAAATCACTACCATAATGAGTAGTGGCTTGAGTGTGATGTTGGACACAGCCATGGAGACAGAAGTGAACATTAATGTCAAATGTGAATGGTGTGTTGTCAGTAAGACAGCACAACTGCTGATATTTGGACTGCTAAACACAAAGGTTTTCTTGGTGTCAAAATTCATTGATGTGACAAAGTTCACGAAATAAGAAAGTGGCTTTGGTCTGCAAATAACACCAAGTAACATTTGTAGACATTACAGGTTCCCTCTCAGTTGCACGATCCTCAGTTCCTTGCTCCCTTCCTTGCCCTCTTCTGCTTGCTTTGTTTTCTCTGGGGACCCAGTACCTAATTGCTAAGCTCCAAGTCCCAGGTGACCCTACAGCAGTGGTTCACAATTATTTTTTGCTGCGCCCCCCCAGGAAGAAGAAAACATTTCACGCCAACCCCAACTTAATTAAAATTTCTGTTTAGTCTGTAAAGTGCATCAATCCCACCGTAGTCACAGTGAAGCCAAGCACTACATCAGCATCCTGATATTTTCTTTGTCTTAACTTTCTGGTGACTTTCATTTGTCTTATTTTTACCTCCGCCAAGGTCTGTTTGTCTGTCTGTGTACAAGATAACTCAAAAAGTTATGGTTGGATTTTGATGAAATCTTCAGGAGTTGTCAGAAATGTGAAAAGGAATAACTGATTTAATTTTGGGTGTGATCCGGAAGAAATCCTGGATTCTGGATCACTTTCAAATTTTCAATAACATTGCGGTCAATAGGGCCAAGAATTTTGTTTCTCAATATCTCCGATAATTATTGCCCAAAACTCATGAAATTAGATTTAGGGATTGACAATGGGAACCTCTATCAAATTTCAAAGGCTGATCCGGATCTAATCCAGAAGGCGGATTTTATTTCAATCTGTAAATCGCTATATGGGAGAATTGTTGCGCTTGGCGGAGGTCTGCGCTCTCCGAGTGCTTTTCTAGTTATCTCTGTCTCTCTCCACCTTTCTGTTCATCCTTGTTAAATATTTCTATGTGGTGTCTCTTGAGGGTTTGTTCTAGGAATGCACGACAGCTGTTTTTCAAAACCGATAACGATACCCAATAACTTTCAGCTCCTAAAGGCCGATACCGATAACCAATAAACACACACATATAACTAAGATCATTACATCAATACTATGAACAAAACCAAAAATAGTTTTGTCTTTTTATATGAACAGATATTTATTTTTTCCAATATAAAACTATTGTCAAGCCTCTCAAACATTTTTCATAAAGCTATCAAACAAAACCTATTTGATATCTCACATTAACTTAAATAAGGTTCATTACTGACTGATATAAAAAATAAAGGCTCCTTGAACTGATGGAAATACATGCATCAGAATTACTAACTGAAGAAGTGCATTACATTAGTTTACAAAAAAGAAAAAGAAATATTCATAGAAAATTAATGCACTGACACAAGTTAGATTCCATGTAAACAAACTAAAAAAGTGCACGCCGTAGTAACAAAAAATTACGTTTAAAGGATTTTGGCTTGTGGTTAAAGTAAATAAGGTTCATCAGTTTTTTGTTTTTATCTCATGGAAGCTTTAGATGAGAGAGAGGGGAGGGGAGGGGAGGGCTTGCTTCTGGCTTACTCACCTTAGTATCTTTAGCACCTCAGGCGTCCTCATTAGATTTCATAACTCTGTCAAAGCAATGGTTATGTTTCAGGTGGCTGATCGGGTTTGATGTATTAAAGCTTGTGCTTTTTTCCCTCCATGTGGAATTTGCTTGAAGCATTTGTCACCAATAACCAGCGAACTATCTTTTTTGGAAACTTTAAAGAGGTTCCATACAGGTGATGCCATGTTGTTTGTTTTCATCAGTGCACTGTGCCGCATGCTGCATTCAAGGTGTAACGTAAATTCCCGCATTCCCTTCTTTGCTAGTCGTACTTTTGGTCTTTTCTATTTTTTCTATTTTTTTATGTGTAACATTTTGGAAAATACTGCAAATATCAATTCAAGTCAGCAACTACCAAATTTATGACCGAGTTAACAAGTTGTTTTCTGGCATGAGGGAGTATTCTGGATTTTCCTTATTGAGTAATCGTTTTTCTGATTATGCCGACATCACTTGAACATAACATTCACTGGCGGTCATTCAGGACTCAGAGGGAGCGAGGCACTGCTGTGGTGACAAAAATACATATGTTATCGGAGCTATTTGTCATGATAGTCCCAGAGACCACCTCAACCTGGATAGAGCAGGGTAGACTCTACACATTATGCAGACCCCCCCAGTCCTCCAGGCACGAGGGATCTCAAAGACGACGCCCCCATGGGCAGACCAGACACAACTCCCAGTGTGGAGGGCCCCCAAGAGGAAACACTGGAGCTAAAAACTAAAAGATTAAAAGATAGTTGTTTGAAATTCCCCTTCTGGGATAAATAAAGTACTTATCATTCATTTCATTCATTTCATTTCATTAAAAAATGGATAAAAACAGACAATAGGTAAAATAATGATAAAATGTAATGTATAAAATGTGAAAATTTAAAAGTTTAGAATTTAAAAATAAAATGTAAAAATTGAATGATAAGAAAATGCATTAAGAACTAGAAGAAGAGTAACTAAGAGTAAAAGAAATCAGATAAAAGCCAGATTAAAAAGGTGAGTCTTGAGCCTCCTTTTAAAAATCTCAACAGTCTCTGTGGTCCTGATGTTCTCCTCCAGGCTGGTCCACAGATGAGGACCAGAATGGCTGAATGCAGCCTCACCGTGGGTTTTTGTTCTGACTCTGGGATAATCAAAGGCCAGAACCAGAGGACCTCAGGGTCCGCGAGGGTTGATATGATAAAAGCAGGTCAGATAAATAAGATGGCCCAAGACCGTTAAGACATTTAAAGACAATTAAAAGAACCTTAAAGTCGATCCTGAAACACACGGAGAGCCAATGCAGCGATTTTAGAACTGGTGTCGTTCCCGCCCCCTGGTCTTGTGCTCCTGCCCCCTGGTCTTGTGTTCCCTTCCCCCCTGCCCCCCCTGGTCTTGTGTTCCCGCCCCTGGTCTTGTGCTCCCGCCCCCGGCCCCTGGTCTTGTCTTGTTCCCGCCCCCTGGTCTTGTGTTCCCGCCCCCTGGTCTTGTGTTCCCCGCCCCCTGGTCTTGTGTTCCCACCCCCTGGCCTTGTGTTCCCCTGTTTTGTGTTCCCGCCCCCTGGTCTTGTGTTCCCGCCCCCTTGGTCTTGTGTTCCCGCCCCCTGGTCTTGTGTTCCCGCCCCTGGTCTTGTGTTCCCGCCCCCTGGTCTTGTTTCCCGCCCCTTGTCTTGTGTTCCCCCTGGTTTGTGTTCCCGCCCCCTGGTCTTGTGTTCCGCCCCCTGGTCTGTGTTCCCCCCCTGGTCTTGTGTTCCCCCCTGGTCTTGTGTTCCCGCCCCCTGGTCTTGTGTTTCCCCCCCCTGGTCTTGTGTTCCACCCCTGGTCTTGTGTTCCCACCCCCTGGGCCCCCTGGTCTTGTGTTCCCCCGCCCCTGGTCTTGTGTTCCCGCCCCCTGGTCTTGTGTTCCCGCCCCCTGGTCTTGTGTTCCCTCCCCCTGGTTTTGTTTCCCCTTGTGTTCCCGCCCCCTGGTCTTGTGTTTCCAGCCCCCCTGGTCTTGTGTTCCCGCCCCCTGGTCTTGTGTTCCCCCCCCTGGTCTTGTGCTCCCGCCCCCTGGTCTTGTGTTCCCCCCGCCCCTGGTCTTGTGTTCCAGCCCCCTGGTCTTGTGTTCCCGCCCCCTGGTCTTGTGTTCCCACCCCTGGTCTTGTGTTCCCGCCCCTGGTCTTGTGATCCCGCCCCCTGGTCTTGTGTTCCCGCCCCCGGTTGTGTTCCTCCCCTGTTTGTGTTCCCGCCCCCTGGTCTTGTGTTCCAGCCCCCCCTCCCCCCCTGGTCTTGTGTTCCCCCCCCTGGTCTTGTGTTCCCGCCCCCTGGTCTGTGTTCCAGCCCCCTGGTCTTGTGTTCCCACCCCCTGGTCTTGTGTTTCCCCCCCTGGTCTTGTGTTTCCCGCCCCCTGGTCTTGTGTTCCCCCCGCCCCTGGTCTTCGTCAGCACACGAGCTGCTGAGTTCTGGAGCAGTTGAAGATTAGAAATTGTCTTTTTGGGAAGAGCAGAGAGCAGGACATTACAGTAGTCTAAACGACATCAGCACCTCCATGTTAGCCATGTTAGAGAGAAACGGGCCGACTCTGGATATATTCTTCAGATGATAAAAAACTATCTTTGTTTCGTTTTTGATGTGAGAAATAAAATTAACCTCAGAGTTTCAAGTCTTGTAGTTTTAGTAAAAGTTTCTCTCTCTTGCCTTCAGGACCAATAACTAAGACCTCAGTTTTGTCCTGGTTGAGCTGTAGGAAATTCTCTGGCAGTTGGTCCTGAGTCATCAGGAGACACGCCGATGTACAGCTGTGTATCATCTGCATAACTGTGGAAGCTGATGTCTCCTGATGACGTCCTCAAGGGGAAGCATATACAGATTGAAAAGAATTGGACCTAAAATTGACCCTTGGGGCACCCCACACTTAATTTTATGCCTTGTATCCATACTTACAAAGAAGCATGGATCTGTGAGATAGGAGCTGAACCAGTTCAGAACAGTACCAGAGAGGCCGACCAGCTTTCTGAGTCTGTTTAATAAATGTGATGGTCTACTGTATCAAAGGCGGCGCTAAGATCCAGTAAAACTAGGACTGTAAGTTTTTGTGAATCTGCATTAAACCTGATGTCATTTAAAATCTTTAAAAGGGCTGTCTCTGTACTGTGGTTTATCCTAAAACCAGACTAAAATTTCTCTAAAATATTATTTTTAACTAAGAAGTAATTTACTTGGTTAAAAACCAGTGTTTCTAAAATTTTACTTAAAAACGGTAAGTTGGATACAGGTTGGTAATTATTAAAATTGTTGGGGTCTAGATTACTCTTCTTCAGAAGGGGCTTCAGCACTGCTGTTTTGAAGACAGTGGGGAACACACCCGTCTGGAGAGAGTAATTTACAATATTTTAAAATATGTTCCTCAAGAATCCATAAATGTTTTTTAACAGTGATGGGGGGGTTGGATCTAAAAGGCAGGTTGTTGGGTTTACTTGAGAGAAAAACTCAACCAGGTGTCCCTGCATCAACCAGGGCAAAACTCTCCAGTGTTTCCTCAGGTAAGAGCAACAGTTCAAGTGTGTGTTAAAAGTAATATTCTGATGATGTAAAAGACTGGATCTGATATTATCGATTTTACTTCTGAAGTAGTCTGCAAAGTCCTCGCAGAGGGCGTCTGTTAGTGTCATGAAGGATTTATTAAAATTGATGTTGGTTAAAAGGGTTAGAAAAAGAAATATAGGGTTGTTTTTATTGTCTGTGATAAGTTTTGAGAAATGGGATATCCTTGCCTTTTTTTTTACTGCATTGTAGATTTTGAGTTGGTTGCGTAATATTTTATAATGAACTGTCAATTTTTTTCTCCACCTCTTTTCAGCACTCCCGCATTTTTTTTCAATTTTTTAGTGTGGTGATTTATCCACGGGGCTGTAGGTTTTGTTCTTATTGTTTTTGATAAAAGTGGAGCCACTGAGTCCAGCGTTGTCCTTAGCTTAGTATTAAAATTGTCGACAATAAAATCACAAGATGCAGGTAAAATTTCTGCAGGAGTGCTCTGTAAAATCTCAATAAAATTTGCAGCCACTTCTGAAGTTAGGTAGCGTTTCCTCAGTGTTCTCACCGGGGCCTCCTGGTGGCTAAAACTGGTGATGTTAAAATACACACAGTAGTGGTCAGACACAGCCAGGTCAACAACAGAGGACACACCCACGGACGGACCATAAGTTATGACCAGGTCCAGGTCTAGGTCCAGGGTGTGTCCTCTGCTGTGAGTCGGCTGTGTGACGTGCTTTTTAAAATCCATGCAGGTTAAAAAGTTTAGGAAATCTCTGGATATAGGATTGGAATTAATATCAACATGCAAATTAAAATCACCAGTTATTAAAATTCTGTTGTGGGTGGAGTGTATAATTGACAATAATTCAGAGAATTCACTCATAAAAGAGGTGGAATGATGGGGTGGTCTGTAAACTGTCATGCAAAGAATTGGGGGACTGCTAAAAACAAGGAATGACATTCAAATGATGAATAACTGTTAAAAGAAACCTCCTTTGGGTTCAGTGATCTCAGGATAAATGATTCAGTTCCCCCTCCTCTTTTACTTCCCCTAGTCAAAAATAAAAAATCAAAATTAGGTGGGCAGGCCTCTGTGAAAACAACTGGTGCATCAGTACCAAGCCATGTCTCCGTTAAAAATAAAATGTCAAGCTTACTATCAAAAATCAGGTCATTTATGATAAAAGTTTTGTTTA
>JAGFBZ010001274.1:0-18610 GCA_018398805.1 Hirundichthys speculiger | reverse complement strand
AAGAATCAGGTGGATAAACAGAATAGATTATGGGATCAGTATCAATGAAATCTCATCCCTATTCAGGTATTATCCAATCAGAACAAAGGAAAGACTGCATGTTTCTTCAAACATGTCCTGCTTTGGTACGTTTTCTATATCTAGACTACTCGGTTTTCAAAGTCTGATCTGAGGTCTGTTCAGATTACAGGACTCACTGTTTTGCCGATTACAGTTTACATTAAGTGATCGCGCATGATCTAAAACCACACTTTATCAATAAACACAACAAGTAACCACGCGCAAAACACCACTGATTTATTTGAGTCTTCATGTCTTAGGCGAGTTGTTCACGGATTTACAGGTCAGGATTCCCTTCCTCACAGTGACCTCATCAAAGCCTTGCTCTCTTATTGGCTGTAGCTCAAAATGAGATTGCCCGCTAGCTCCAGATTAGGGATGTAACGATATAGAAAATTTGATATCTCGATTATAGTGACCATCACGGTTTACGATATTATCGCGGTATTCTTAATTGCTGTACAAAAGTCCAAAAAACACATACATTTAAATAATTTCACAAAATCTTGTGATTTTTTTGTCACTAAAACATCAGAAGCCAAAATTTTATTTTATCATGAAATTTTCACATTAAAAGGGCAAACAACTGGCACAGAAAGAGGTTTTATAAATAATAATAATAATATAAAAAAATAAATAAACACTTTAACAACCATAGTAGGTCAAAATATGCAAACAATTATCAGGAACAAAAATTATAGTGAAGTTCAAATGAAATAAACTTTGGACTTTAAGCTGAACCTTAAATACGTATAAATGTTCAAATAAAGAAACAGTTGTTTAGGAGCCAAAATATGTTGTTCTGAATTGTAGTTCACTCTGTGTGTCTGTGGGTGTCGCTGTGTTGTTACCTGAGGGTCAGGTATAAAGGTAGCTGCCTGTTATTGGTTAGCTGTTGGACCGCTGTGGCGCTAACTGCCGGCGTTATGGTTGTCGGATCAGTTAATGGAATAAATTAATATTTTAACTGCATCAGAAGAACATCGTTCCGGTCCTTTTTAGATCAACACGCAACGGTAACGTTTACGAAATGTGAGTTAGCGAAGCGCGTCGACCAGGTTCCTCTTAGTCAAACATCTCAGTAGCTTGAAGCATTAGCCTTAGCTCCTTCAAGTTGCTTCTACAAATTACAATAAAATGTAAACAAGTGCTCTGCAGACAGAATAACTGTCCTCCACCAGTTGTCCCTCTGGATTCTTAAAAAAATAAAAATATGCCCAGACCTCAGATTTCATCCTTTTTAGTGGGTTGGTAAATGTCCTGCGTGCTATCACCACTTTCCTCCATGCTAACGTTATGATGCCGATGTTACAAGCTACATATTCACGTGAGACACAGTTGCGAGTCGCTCGTGAGACTTGAGTGAGGATCATATTAATTATTCCGCTAATCGACCGCGATAATGACATGAAGTCAAACATGAACGGTAATCATTATCGTGTTAAATTTTACAGCGCTTTACCGCAATACTGCTAACCGTTCCATCCCTACTCCAGATATTTGGCCTGATTAACATCTGTTGAAAATCAGCAATAGCAATAGCATCTGGGACGAATCTTTGATCTGTTCACACATAGCGATCAGGTGATGACTCCCGATTGCCGGCCGACGTGTCAGCGGTTCAGCATCTGGGAAACTGGGCTTCAAACCTTCTACTCTGAAAGAGCCGACCCAGCCAGCATTTAAACCGTTGGCCCGATAGGAGCTAAACGTCAGCTACAAGAACGGGTCCCAGGTGGGTTCGTCAGCAGGTATCATGGTGGGTGTGCTGACCCATATGGCAGTACTGCTGGAAGCCCCTTCCTTGACCCCCTGCCCATTTAGTCCGCTTGTATCATTAGTGGCCCCCACAGATTTGGACCACACTGGCTTTCCCATTTGAAGCCCAAAATACTGAAACCATATCGGACCCAAGTTATTTAGTTATTTCAAACCCAAGACCATTCTGTACCCAGACTTACTGGCTGGGGATCTGAGAGAGCTCAAATTATTTATGTTTGTCACAGAGACTTGGAATCACATGAACGGAGTGCAGTTTTTCTCTGGAATGTTATTTATGTTTATGTTTCGAATCTTTAAACTGATACCAGACTACTGCTTGTAGCAGGTAGCAGGCGGTAACTTTTACTATCCACTGTTTAGGTGGAAATGGTCTTTACAGAATTTAAAGCTGAGCTTTATGTGTATACAGCATTAAAAATGACCTCTGCACCATCTGGCCCCACCACTGGGGGCGCTCGTTAGCAAGAGGGTAATTTGAAACGCGATTAGGGACAGCGTATGTGGAAAAAAGAAATCCATAAACCCTTCATGGAATGAGCTAGTTAAATCAAAAATATGAAATTTTAACCCTTTAGGCGCTTTAGGAGTTTTTTCAAGAAAATATTACATTTTGATATCAAGATTTCAAAAGGCTCTAACTTGAAAGCAGTTTAAAATTTGAAAATTGTTCAGTATGACTCAAAGTTTGTGATAGGAGTGAAATTATTCAAATAATTTGCATATTATGATGTCACAAGGTGGCGGCCATATTGGGAAATGTCAATTTTCTTATAAAGATTTCAAAAGGCTATAATTTGAGCGGTTTGAGATAAGGGAATACTTTCAACAGTCAATGTGAAATATATTCAGTATGAAATAAAATTTTTGATAGAAATAAATTCACTGATCCAATTTGTATAATCTTTAGGCACTGTTTGGGGGCCATATGGATTTGTATTATTTTCAAAGACCTTCAATGATAAAGATGGCACTGCTTGTAGTTTTTCAGTGTGTGTGGTATCTCATTGCAATTGCAAGGCACAGCACAAAGACCTACTCCACACTGACGGATGTGTCACGGGTGATGAGGTTCATCATTCAGAAAAAGAGAGATTAAATCAAGTTGGCTCAAAATTGTCAGATCGTCTCCACAATAACCAACAGGCTCATCAAAATTTGGGATCCACTTTAGATATTCTTCCTCTCCTCTCAAGAATTCCCAGCCATCATCATTATAATCATTGCCGCCATGATTTGTGGAGCGGTGGTGAACGCCATCTCCACCACCACCGCCATTTGTGGTGTGTTTTCTCCCGCGACTTCTACCGCGGCTTCTCCCGCGTCTCCCACAACCGCGGCTGTTTTCATCCCCGCTACATTCACCGATATTTGCGTTGTTATGAAACCCCCTGACATCCCGATCACGTCCTCCGCTTGGTTTTTGGAAGCCACACGAGGTGAAGCACCTGTTATACTGTGTGATGGTTGTGGACTTTGACGTGCGGACCCGCCGTCACTACTAATGTCAGTTTCATCGTCACTGAACAACTCTACGTTTTCCTCCACGGAATCGGAGTCAACCAGTAACTGACGAAGTACTTCGTCGATGGTAAACCGACCTCTCGGCATCGTAAGTAAATGAAAAAAATACTCTTTCGCTCTGTTCTGCTCTCGCTCCGTTCAGCATTTCTACCGCCGCCGCGCCGCCCCGTTTCTACGACAGAGGGTGGTTTGCAAACTCTTTTTCTCTGAAACTTTCAATGGCACCACCCCCAAAAAATCTACTCAGATTACAGGCACACATGTCTCCTATCTCCTGGTGAAAAGTAGTGACACGATCCGGCACCACATTTATAGATACAGCCTGTTTTATTCAGCAATGTTGCTTGTCGCAATATTGCGACTTTGGCGCTTAAAGGGTTAATATTTCAAGCTGCTGAAAACAAGTCTAAACCTCATGAATATCTAAACCAGCGGTGTCAGACTCATTTTCACTGAGGGCCACATCAGCATCATGGTTGAAGGGCCAGATTGACAGCATTAATGTAACAAAATGGAATGTAAACCTAAATAAATTAAACTACACCTTATTATATTGTAAATTACTGTTTCCGTATTTATTATGTATTCAAGTTTCAAATATTTCAATCATTATCATATTAAACTCGAGGTGACTGAGAGTATCCATTACTTTGGTGTCAGAAGCGGGAGCGATTCTTGGTTGTTCTTGTGGGCCAAATTAGCAAATTTAGCATAGTTAGCTCCGTGTTTGATGTAGATTAAACTCTTTCACGACTGACACTGCCTCATTACAAAAAAAACATGTTGGGGTTAGTTTGTAGAGGTTTTTCTCAAATCCATCAGTTCTGAAAACCGTCTTGATGTCTTGCTCATGGTGATATACTGTTATCGTTGTGGGTAATGATGAAATGCATTATGGGAGATGCAGTTTATTGTCAATGTGCGCTTTAAAGCGGCGTAAGCTTATTTTAAGTCTTAAAATGTTGGTTTAAAATTTTTAGCCAATAATGCACAAGCTCTCGAGGGCCACATAAAATGACGTGGCGGGCCACATTCGGCCCGCGGGCCTTGTGTTTGACACGTGTGGTCTATGCGAAGAAAGAATCTAAGAACTGGAACACATTAAAATACTTCCTGTCACTGCGTTCAGATCGTAATTAAAACTTCAGATTAAATGCACTCTGCATGCTCTCCGGGGGCCTCACCCTGCATCCCTGTGGGGCCGAAGCCTTGGCGAGTGAGGAAGATGGCGTGGTCGTGGTGCTCGGCGTGATTCGGGTCGCCCTTCTGCTGCACGAAGGCCCAGCGGCACACGTTCTCCAGGCTCCGGGACGGGTTTCCCCTCTCGATGAGGCTGATGGACTGGGAGACGGGAGACAGAGACTCAGCACCGACACCTGGTTTCCTGGCAGCAGCCATCAATCACACTCAGACTGAACACCTCTGAGCTGGGAACACTGGGAGCGAAAAATCAACTTTCCTTCCCAGCACCTGCAGAGAAAAGACTCCTGGGAGACGCAGATTAAAATGCCATTTAACAGACATTAAGATCATTAAGGTTCAGCAGCATAAACTTGAAGTTGTTTTTCTGTTTGGTTTCATCACTTGTTTTTAGGCTCATTTTGAAACTCGCTTCAGTTCAGCGAAGGTCTTTGGATGTTTCTGAAGGTTCCACTTTAATCAGGATGACGCCTCCACCACCGTGCTTGACAGTGGGCGTTCCTCCAAACATGGTTCTGGTCTCTGGTCTCATCTGTCCAGCTGATCCAGAAGTCTGCTGGTTTGTTCAGGTGCTCTTTTGTCGTGCTGCTGTGTTCTTGTTAGACAGAAGAGGTAGATCCTTCCAGATAAAACCGTACTGGTTCGGTTTTCTGCTAACAGAACTTTAACACCCTCAGGAGACGACCTCAGCTCTTTTTTTTTTATTTTTATTTTTCAGGCTCGATGTGCAGCAATAAATGATTCTCTGAGTTCACGGCTGGTGTCTTTGCCTCTTGGCATTGTGTTAACAGAGACCTGAATGCTGCGGTTTTCTCAGAGGTCTGAGCACACCTGCTGATGATCAACCAATCAGGTGATGATGATGAAGAACTTAAATCCTTAAACTGGTCTGGTTGGTCTAGACTGGTCTGTTGGTCTAAACTGGTCTGGTTGGTCTAAACTGGTCTGGTTGGTCTAAACTGGTCTGTTGGTCTAGACTGGTCTGGTTTGGTCTAAACTGGTCTGGTTGGTCTAAACTGGTCTGTTGGTCTAGACTGGTCTGGTTGGTCTAGACTGGTCTGGTTGGTCTAAACTGGTCTGTTGGTCTAAACTGGTCTGGTTGGTCTAAACTGGTCTGTTGGTCTAGACTGGTCTGTTGGTCTAGACTGGTCTGGTTGGTCTACTGGGTTGGTCTAAACTGGTCTGGTTGGTCTAAACTGGTCTGGTTGGTCTAACTGGTCTGGTTGGTCTAGACTGGTCTGGTTGGTCTAAACTGGTCTGTTGGTCTAGTTGGTCTGGTTGGTCTAAACTGGTCTGGTTGGTCTAAACTGGTCTGGTTGGTCTAGACTGGTCTGGTTGGTCTAAACTGGTCTGTTGGTCTAAACTGGTCTGGTTGGTCTAAACTGGTCTGGTTGGTCTAGACTGGTCTGGTCTGGTTGGTCTAACTGGTCTGGTCTGGTTGGTCTAAACTGGTCTGGTTGGTCTAAACTGGTCTGTTGGTCTAGACTGGTCTAGACTGGTTGGTCTAAACTGGTCTGTTGGTCTAAACTGGTGGTCTGGTTGGTCTAAACTGGTCTGGTTGGTCTAGACTGGTCTGGTTGGTCTAAACTGGTCTGTTGGTCTAAACTGGTCTGGTTGGTCTAAACTGGTCTGGTTGGTCTAGACTGGTCTGGTTGGTCTAGACTGGTCTGGTTGGTCTAAACTGGTCTGTTGGTCTAAACTGGTCTGGTTGGTCTAGACTGGTCTGGTCTGGTTGGTCTAAACTGGTCTGGTTGGTCTAGACTGGTCTGGTTGGTCTAGACTGGTCTGTTGGTCTAAACTGGTCTGGTTGGTCTAGACTGGTCTGGTTGGTCTAGATGGTCTGGTCTGTTGGTCTAACTGGTCTGGTTGGTCTAAACTGGTCTGTTGGTCTAAACTGGTCTGGTTGGTCTAAACTGGTCTGTTGGTCTAAACTGGTCTGGTTGGTCTAAACTGGTCTGTTGGTCTAAACTGGTCTGGTTGGTCTAAACTGGTCTGTTGGTCTAAACTGGTCTGGTTGGTCTAAACTGGTCTGGTTGGTCTAAACTGGTCTGGTTGGTCTAAACTGGTCTGGTTGGTCTAAACTGGTCTGGTTGGTCTAGACTGGTCTGGTTGGTCTAGACTGGTCTGGTTGGTCTAAACTGGTCTGTTGGTCTAGACTGGTCCGGTGACTGGGTGAGCTGGTTTTAACGTTCTCTACTGTCACTGTGAGACCAGTTCAGGGTTTTACGGTGACAGAAGTGGACAGTGAACCCACCTTGGCGTAGCCCAGCATGATCATCCTCACCAGGACCACGTTGATGTGGACCCCCAGAGACTCATCGTGGTAGATCTCGTTTACCTGCGAGAGACAGATCATTAAAAAAATTAATTTAACCAATATTTTTCTCTCTGTTCTGAGTTAAATCAGACTAAACCTTTCCTGCTCCAGGTCAGCGAGGATCACCTAAATTATTTCTATTTGCTAAATGCCAGAATTATGAGAGAGAGGTTTTTTTCTGATATTTTTTTAAGTCAGAAGTTATAACAAGGTCACTGTGTCTTTAAATATTAAGAGGATAAATTGTGCTTTAAACCTGGATCTGTGCCATCACACCGATCCACCACCAGCTCTCAGGCTGGAAGTAAAACAAGACTTTTTTTTCCAACTACGGTTGTTGTTTTAAAAGCCTGTAATTATACTCGTTATTGTCTGTAGCCTGATGACACCGGGACCAGCTGTAGGTTTGGTAACGTTGTCCAGAACCACTCTTCTACCCAGAGAGGAACGTTAGCTTGATAAATCTATAATCTTCCAACCTAAAATGAGCGTTAAACAACAAATTATATAATTAGCAACTACGTCGTTAATGCCCAACTTGGTAAAGTGTTTCTAGCCCCAACAGAAGAGCAGGCAGGTCCACACTAATGTACCGAGCCGCTAGCAGAGGTTAGCTTGTTTGCTTCGTGTCATTTTCCAGATGTCTTTAAATGAAATGATTTTGCTATCTGCTGCCGGTTACCTTTAGCTAAGTTAACGGAAACCAACTGAAGGAGAATATACTAGAGGGAGTGTCACAGTGCTTTTAGCCAATCAAAGGAGAGAGATGTTTGCACATCATTAATATCCATCAGAATCGTCTCGTACGATCTCCGCCGTCGTTCTCACCAAACTAAAACAGCTTGAAACAAGACAACCGGAGCATATTTTTAATGAAAACCAACTTTTCAGGGTATTATTTCAGACTTAATTTCAAAATTAATGTAAAAACGATGGAATGAGACCTTTAAGACCTCCAACTCACTGCTTCCTTCTGAGACATCATGAGAAAGTCAAAAGAAATCAGCCAAGATATCAGCAAGAGAACTGTGGACGTCCACCAGTCTGGTTCGTCCTTGATCAGATTAGACTGATTAGAGGACAGACTTTCCTTCATTTTGATGTGAAAACTCGCCCCCAAACACCCCCTCAACACCCTCAAAGACACTCAGAAATGACACATCCAGGACCAAACGCAACATTTAAAAGGACGAGCAGAACATCTCCAATCTCAAGCAGTTTCCGAATTAAAATCAATCCGCTGCAGTAGATCGTAAACCGAATCGAGGTCTTTAGGAGGCAGTCAGAAGGTAGAACCTCAGGGCGGAGCCAAGCAGGCGGATATAGCCCCGCCCCCCCTGCTCTGCTGTGATTGGGTCGGTCCGTTCCGTACCAGCAGAAGCGGCCGAGCGTGTGATGTTTGAGAAAGTAGATCTGCAGCGCTGCAGTTCCTTATCACACGTTTCCAGCAGCGCTCGTTCCCCGGAGCTTCTTTCTTTTTTTTCGTTCCCACATTTCATTTGTCCAGATCAAGTTCGGCGGCCGACAGCTTGAATAAACCGCCGTCGGTCTGCGGAGGAAGGACATTAATCAAAGCTCAGAGCTCCATTTCCTCTGCTGGAGGGAACTGAGGCGCCGGACGAGTCGTGTTCACATCAGTTTTTATGAATCCCTCCAGTCAGGACGGAAAAGACAAATAGAGGTCTGCAAAGTTTAAAATGGGCTTTGATCCCTTTTTTCTTTTTGTTTTAACTACTTTAGACTCGTCAGAAGAGTTTGACCAGCGTTTTGACGCCTTTGAGCAAAGAGCCTTTGAAACAGCAACTTCATAGAGAAAGTCCCTGATGCCCCGAGACTCTGAACCTGTTTTAGGACCCAAACGTGATAACATGAGAAACTAGAGAGTTTGGGGAGAAATTATTTTTCAAAACTTTTAAAAAAAAAAAAAAAAAAAAAAGAGAGAGAGAGAGAAGATTCCAGCAGATTCCACATCAACATGTGATGGTCCATCATAGAGTTTAATTTCGTCATCATTACTGACTGGTCCTGTAAAATTTATATCCAATTATATGACCAAATATCCGGTTTACGATATTATTGCGGTATTCTTAATTGCTGTCAAATTCAAACAAAAGTACATTTAAAATTCACAAAAAATCTTGGATTTTCTTGTCAGAAAACATCAGAACCAAAATTTTATCATGAAACTTTCACATTAAAAGGTCAAACAACTGGCCAGAAAGGTTTTATCTTAAATGCAAAAATTAACAGGAACAAAGCTTATCTGTCTGGTGCAATTTAAAAAACACTTTAACAACCTAGTAGGTCAAAATATGCAAACAATATCAGGAACAAAATTTATAGACAAGTTCAATGAAATAACTTTAGACTTAAGCTGAACCTTAAATACGTATAAATTGCAAATAAAGAAACATTGTTTAGGACCAAATATGTTGTTCTGAATTGTATTCACTCTGTGTGTCTGGGGTGTCGCTGTGTTGTTACCTGAGGGTCAGGAAAAGCTGCTGTTTGTTAGTGTTGACCGCTTGGCCTAATGCCGGCGTTATGGTTGTGATCAGTTAATGAATAAATAATATTTTAACTGCATCAGAAGAACATCGTTGTTTTTAGATCAAAATGGCAACTTTAGAAATGTGAGTTTTCGAACTTCGACAGGTTCCTCTTGGTCAAACTCAGTAGTGAAAGTAGGCTTAAAAAAAATGCCCAACTGGATTTCGTCCAACTAGTGGTCCTCGGATGACTGTCATGACTGATGTTCAAGGTCAGTGAAATTGTCTCAGACTTGTGCTGTATAAAACTGGTAATGATAAAATGTTTGATGTAAAAAAAATAATACAAATAATCAAAATACGTGTAATTGGTCAACCTCTTAAAAATTGTGATTACAAAAGTCAACACTGCTTAAATAAACATTAAATATAAACAAAACCTAAAAGGAAAAAACTTACGAAATGTAACAAAAATCTTTATCATTAAAAAAAATCACAAACGAAACCAAAAACAAAATTTTAACTTTTAAATTAAAAAATTAAAAATTACAAATTTACATCCTTAAATCATAGATTTTTGTTGCAAAATTGAAAATTTTTGATTCACTCTTTTCAATAAATTGAAAAGATTGAATCTTTGTAAATTTAAATTTCACCAAATCGCAACTTTATAACATCAAATCATCACTTTATGAAATCAGGAAAGTTTTACAAAAGTGACTTTTTGCAGAAAATTCACAAACTTTTGTAAAAACTGCATGGGTTTTGTTTGTAAAAATAAAATAAATAAATTTGACACATTTTGTTGTAAAATTGCACCTCTTATAAAATTGTGAATATATCGCAAAATTATATTTTTAACGAACTTTAGTCAAAAAATAGTAACTTTTGTCATAACATCTCAAATTTCACAAAATCACGACTTTGTAACATCAAATCACAATTTCTTTATCATTAAAAAAAAATCACAAATTTGACACAACTGTAAATTTAAAAATTATTTTTTTTAACAGAATTAATGGTTTTTTTTGTAAAAAAAAAATAAATAAAAGTTTTCATAAAAGTGCAAGTCTCCCAAAATTCTCAAACCTTTTACATAAATTGACAAATTAAAAAAAATTGTAACCTTTTCTGTCGGATTGCACAGTTTTTGTTGTAAAATCACAAATTTTTGTCGTAAAATTAAAACACTTAATATTGGATCATTTACTTGTAAAATATAGACTTTCACATAATTTCCTGGAAAATCGTAACCTCTAATAAAATCGCAGCTTTTTGACGTAAAGTTTGAACTTTTGCAATATTGCAACTATTTCACACAAAATTATATTTTTTTAACAAATTTTAGTCAAGCCAAGTTATAGTAACTTTGTATGAACAAGTACATTTTAGTTATAAAATCTCAAATTTCACAAAATCACAACTTTGAAACATCAAATCACAATTTCTTTATCATAAAAAAAATCACAAATTTGACACAACTGTAAGTTTTGTACAATTTTTTTTTTTTACAAAATCTTAACTTTTGCAGAATTAAGGTTTTTTGTCGAATTGCACATTTTTTGTTGTAAAATTACACATTTTTATCATAAAATTAAAACACTTAATATTAGATCATTTACTTGTAAAACTATCAAACTTCAGATAAAAATTGTAAAAAGCTTTTTTAAAAAAATGTAAAACACTGAGTCTACCTGGGCACGTACATCCTTGCAGTTAGCAAGGATGTACGTGCTCAGTTAGCGTTAGCTCATTTAAGCTTCTTTAAGCGCCTGAAGGGAAATTCTTCCGTCAGGAAATTCTTCCGTAAAAGAGCCGTCAATCTCGCATTGGCGTGGCGGCCGGAGTGTCCATGCAAGTCCCGCGTGTTGTCTATTCCCCAAACAGGCTCCGCCTTGTCGTTATGACATCACAGGTCAGCTAGAAAACACGAGAGAGCAGAGTCCGGCCCCTTTAACCAACGCTGCTGGAGTCGGCTGGAAGAAAACTCAGAGCGGGAGATGACTGGAGCGTTAAAATATTTACTCAGCAGCTCCTTCGACTTTCATTTATCGAGTCGTAAAACTGCGCTCAGACTCTTCGCAGCGTCCCAGTTCATGAAGAACTGATTTTGTGTCGGACAGAGTCCCGACCTCATCTCAGCCCGACAAACGAGGCTGCTGACTGCGAGCGGCGTCGATACTGGACCTCATTAATCCTCTCGTGTCTGAATGGGAGCAAATCCCTGCAGGCAGGGTCCTGAATCTGATAAAAACCCTCTAACTGGATAGATTTAGGCTATTACTGCAGCAGATTAATGACCGTGGTCGTGCAATAAGATTTAAAAAAAGACCCATGTGGGCGTCCAGATGTCTTTGTGTACTTCAGCACAGCTGGGACCTGCTCCTGCAGCCCCGAGCTCGTCCTTTACACTCTTAAATGATGCCGAGGAGGATCTGATTCTGACCCGAAACTGGAAGAGAAGCTCAAAACCTGTTCTGCACTGGACCAGAATATGTTCTGCAGGGTCCGAAAAACACTAGAGACACACAGCCGGTGAAACCCAGAGATTCTATATGGAGAACTGGACAAAAACCTCTGTGACGTCACCCTCTGAAGCCCACCTCCCCAACAGACATCTAACAGCAGATCAGGCACAGGACCGGACCGGACCGGACCGCTCCGCCTGCGTCAGTGATGGAGGTCGTCGTCAACCGTTTGGAGATGGAAATTCCCATATTCCTCTAAAGAAATAGGATCAGGGACAGTTAAAACACAGTTTAGACAGCCATCCACCATTAACCGGCCGAGAACCATGGGTCTCGTGGGTCTGCTGACTGGGGTCCAGGTGGGTTGGGGGCCCTCGGTGTTTCAGATGTTGTCTCCACAGGTATCCATGAGTGAATCCTGCATCTATCCGTGCGGAGCGGTGCAGCTGGATGATCAGGGCAGCCACGCTTGTGGTGACAGAGAGCGATCCTGGCAGATGATCAGACAAATAAAGATGAAGCCAACAGGAAACCGAGGTTCCTGCTCCGTTGATCTTATGAAGACAAACTGTCTCCAAAGAAGCAGAACTGCGTTTTCTTTTTCTAGCACCGCACCCTTGCATGTGTTGCAGAGCCACTGGGCCTCTGTTAACAGGGGCGTGTTGATCTGTGATGAGTGTTGCAGCATCCACCGAGGTCTTGGGCGACACAGCTCCCAAGTCCGACATCTGACTCATTCTTCTTGGCCACCCTCTCAGCTCCAGGTGGGAAACATTCTACAGACCAAACACGAAAATGCAAATCAGTCCAGTAATCACACATGAGACAAATATGGTGGAAAGGTTACACGATCATCCATAAATGTGTGACCATTGATTTATGTTCACCAGGAACTTAAATGTGGTTGTTTCTTCTAGATGGTCCACACATTGTACGGTAATGGAGCAAATTCCATATGGGAGCATAGCCTTCTGGATCCTTCTACGTCTCTGAGTGGGAAGCGCAAAGCCAACCCCCAGGATAGAGTTCAGTAAGTCTTTTCAAAGAATTTTGATGTCACAACTGATTTCTTCATGCTTCCCTGCTCTTTGCATAAAGGTCTATCGGCAACATTGATTTTCATAGTTAAGGTCAGTGAGCATGAAAGACTGGCCTTCTCTGCCATAACAATGACTCATTGAAGGTAAGTGTCAGCTGACTCAGAGAGCTTCGTCCATCTGTTGACGTGCAGATGAGGAAAACTCATCCGCGCTGAATCTAGCTTTCACAGTCGACATTAAGTCATTCGATGGCAGATGGTAACTGTGGAAACTTGAGAGAATAACAGACATTTGAAGAAATTAAGGAACTAAGCATTCATCTCAGATGGAGGAAGCAAGACTATAGTTCTCAAAGGAGAGAGTTTGCCAGACTGTAAACTGCTTATTGGTCTTGCACAAACCCTATAAGTGCCTCAAGTGATACTTCATTTATAACACAGACAGAGACTCTAGCATAGCACATTTACTGTAAATAACAAAGTTAGTCTGTTTATACTGTTTAAGTGAACCACACATAAAGCTTGTAGTGTCACGAATAACAAACAGACATTTCATTAATATTATCTCACTATAGGTTGTCAGGATGGCATTATTTGTGTCGATCACAAAACCTATTTTTTAAAATGGTAATGATGGTTAAGATTTGGAATGCCCCTGGTTTCACATGTGAGCATTTTTTTATTTCCAGTCCTAACAAAACAGAATTCATCAAGGCAAAATATCAGATGTTGGCATATGTACATAGGATGCCTTGTCGAGAGGATGACAGTGTAACCGCAAAAGACCTCAGCAAGGTAAGAAATTGTGTTGTAATTATTTTTTAGTTAAAATTTCTTGCATTATTTGATGCACAGCCAATTGATGATAGATCTTAGTTATATTTTTGGGGAGGGCAGTAGCAGAGTGCAAACAGAAGGTAATGGTGTGATCAAAGATGGTCAGATGTTTTTCTAAGCTTTGTAAGAGTGCAGCAAGTTATTTTTAAAAAGTTTCATGTCTGACTTACTTCCTCTAAATGTCAAGACTGGTTATATTTATACTCCTGTAGACTGCTTTCCCGCCTGCTGAGATACTTTGCCAGTAACATTTTTTCAAATTGGTGAAGCTTTTACTCTGAACATTAAGAAGCAGACATGGGGTTAAAGGTGCAACTGTTTTGCATATTTCTAGATTCACCGCCAATTTCTGTAGTTATTGCTTACAATCACCAGGCTTTTCCAATGAATGTAAACATACTTTAATAAATTTTGTAAACGTTCTGGGCAAATGTATGTAGTGAAGCAAGTACTGTGTGTATATAGATATTCAAATTGAACCCAAACGAACTAATTCTTTTTTTTTTTCTTTTTTTTTCTTTCCCCAGCAAACGAGCAAACCCAAACGAACTAATTCTTTTTTTTTTTCTTTCCCCAGCAACTCCATTCGAGTGTTCGAACAGGAAACCTAGAAACCTGCCTCAGACTTTTATCTTTAGGAGCACAGGCCAACTTCTTTCACCCTGTAAGTCTAGAAGAATGAGCAAACATTAATATCAAGTTGTTTTATGTTTTTATTTGCTGCAGCACTAAAAGCTTAAACTTTGTTTTTATTTGGACATTAGGAGAAAGGAAACACCCCACTTCACATAGCAGCAAAAGCGGGTCAAATGCTGCAGGCAGAGCTGTTGTCAGTCTACGGCGCTGACCCTGGAGCTTTGGATTCTAGTGGAAAGACTCCCGTTGATTATGCACGGTAAAACATGCAACACATTTTTTTCATTTAACACATTCTTTCATTTTCATTTGAATTAATCTGTCTTGTATGTATGTTGTGATCATTCTTGTTTTTTTTTTTTTTCTTCTCTTCTTTTTTATTTCGTATTGCTAGTTGCAACACAAATTGCCCCCTGGGGGATTATAAAGTAAATCTTGATCTTGATATTTGGAGTGAGTGGTTAGATTTAATTCTAACACTTACATTGTGTTACAAATAACTTGTTTTCAGCGATGCCAAAATATAGGATGTAAACACTGAAGTGTTTTGAATGTCATTGTTAATCAAGTATACAGGTCACCTATGACCAAAGGATTACAGAGAGCCTTGTGGCATATGTGATATATAAAAACATAACCAACAATTAACAGTTTTTAGATCTTGAATGAGACATACACTTGGGGGGCAAAAATGCATGAATGCATACCATTTATTAACTGGTTGGTTAATGGAGAAATGCTGTCTTTTGTGTAGAAAGTAACCATAGATACAGTTTAGTTAGAAACAAGGAAAAAAAACATTGTCTCCATTTGACATGACTCAAGCATTTAAAATGCTATGTTTTACAATGAACACTAAAGGCAAACCTCAGTGCTATCATGTCCTTAGCTCAATTAGTTTACAGAAAGTTGAACTGATGACCAAGTAAATTAAAGGGAAAATTTGTTTGCAAATTACAGATAATATCAGCATCAGGCAGTCATGCCATTAGGAAAGTTTGTTTGTTGAGAACTGTTGTGATTTAGTAACAACTTTTTTTTCCCTTTATTTTTTTTCCCTTTATCAAAGCTATTGCAGTTTAGCAATTGTTCAGTGACATATTAGTGAAGGTTTCTTTTATTTATAACCTCTGCAGACAAGCAGGGCACCAGGAGCTGGCAGAGAGGCTAGTGGAGATACAGTATGAACTCACGGATCGGTTAACATTTTACCTTTGTGGTAGAAGACCGGGTAAGTGCAGTGGATACATCAACTCCAGTTGCTGCAAGGGGTCTGAGAGTAGATGTTTTCATGTGCACTGTGAAAATCACTTCCTATTATTCCCCTCTTGCGTTACAGATCACAGAAATGGGCAAACACTTTATCATTCCACAAATGGCAGACAGGTAATGGCTGTGCTCTGAGCTGTAATGATATGTGTGTGGTTGCGGTTAGGTCTTACAAAGAACAGGAGATTATACCAAATAGTATTATCAGCTCTGGCATACTCCTTGCACGAAATCAGAGAGATATTATTTTTATTATAAAACATGGCACACATGACATTCCTTGTATAGTTATAATCCTATTTTTCCCAACGCTGCATTGGATTGATAAGGAATAAGTGAGTACCTTTGTTATTTTTGCTGACATGTTATTGTTGAGGACCTTTTCAGCAGAAAAAAAATAATTGATTTTTGAAAATACTTTTTGTCCAAAGCAGTCTGGATTTATCAGAGTTTGCGAAGGCTGCTAAGAAGAAACTGCAGTCGGTGAGATATTTTTTTTTTTGTAATTTGTTTAATTTCCTTGGTTTTAAAAACATTCTAATTCTCATAATTCTCAACCACTCATTCAGCTTTTTAAAATGTTTAATTGTAGTTGAGTAACCATCAGTTTGAAGAACTTGCCATGGATGTTTATGATGAAGTGGACAGAAGGGAAACAGATGCAGGTTGAAACAACAAAAAGCCAAATATAAATTTTGCTGCGCTTGCATTTTAATTTCTATATAATATCATGTGCACCTTCCCCTTTTTAGTCTGGCTGGCCACTCAGAACCACAGCACACTTGTAACAGACACCACAGTTGTGCCTTTTCTGCCTGTCAATCCTGAGTATTCATCGACCAGAAACCAGGCAAGTATATGGTACTTTTGTATACAAGTATTTCCTTATTTAAACTTAATTTTGTTGTCAGTTGTTAATTTTTGGTATTTGAGTTTTTCTGTTTTGAAATTTTTGCTTTTTCAGGGTCGCCAAAAATTGGCAAGATTTAGTGCTCATGAATTTGCCACCCTGGTAATTGATATTTTAACGGATGCTAAACGACGGCAGTGGGGTAATTCCTGTGAAAGTCCAAAAGGTATGATAAGATGTTTTCTGTTTTTATTTGTAACAGACATTGAACTGCCCATGTGCTGTTGTTTTTGGGATGTGTGTAATTTCTTTGTTTAGATTGTAATAAAAAAAATGTCATCATTTTTGTGTAGTCAAGGTTGTTCAATTAAAAAAAAAACAAAACAAAAAACATTGGTTGGTTTTTGCAAATGAGGCACAGAAGGTTAGTATTTTTGAAATGCAAATGCTGGCCGTTTGGGTTGCAGCTGTATGAGCTTCAACTATTGATCAGGCATCCTGCAAGTTATAACAAGACTATAATAAATCACACCCAAGCCTCCTTTTTCTCTCTTTTTTTTTTTTGTGAATATTCCTATTTGTGATTAAGAAAGTAACCCCTGATATATATATTTTTTGATCTGTTAATTGACAAGAATATGTGGTCATTGGTTTTGAAGTAAACGGCTGCTTGTAGCTACACTCTTACTTGATCTTTCATCCCTTCATCTTGTGGTTGGCCACCAGAGAGCGTGGAGCTCATCATTCAGGGAATAGACAGTCGCCATAACAGTGAGAGCCAGGACAATGACCAGCCAGATTATGACAGCGTGGCATCAGATGAAGATCCAGTACAAGAGGCAATGTGTGGAGACGGCTGCAATGATGGAAGGACCAAGGTTAATATTTTAAGGAACTTGTTATAATAAAATTAAGATTCATCATTGTGCTTGTCTTTTCAGTTTGGTTTCATTTATCCTATTTTGTTTATGTTAATTTTTGCTGCAGAGCTCAGAGTCTTCGGACTTGTCTGATGGACCAATCACAGTACAGGAATTTATGGAGGTGAAGAGTGCCCTAACAGCATCAGAGGCCAAAATACAACAGCTTCTCAAAGTCAATTGTCATCTCAGTGAAGAGCTACGGATGATGCAGAGCAAGGTTAGGAAAATTGCATGCAACTGATGGGGAAAATGCATTATACTCAATCAAATTTATGTCACTACAGTATTTCTGTCAAAAATAATATTCAAAACCACCAAGAACTTTCTGGCAATTATGTGTCATGTGCATGTTAGCACGAGGTCTGAAAAGGTAGTGTTTCCTCACCCCTTACATTAGGTATATATGATATTCTCTACTTAGTTTTTACTCAAAATATGCCACTTGACAGAACAATATGACAGAAAGCCTAACAAGCCATATTTGTCACTGGTCTCTTTTTTCAGTTTCTAAGTGCTCTTTATATAAATAGGGGTAAACACCACAGTGAAACATTCTCAGGGAGTGCTCAGTATTTAAGAGTTTTTATCAACAAACAGTGTCAGCATTTCTTTCTGCCAAGGAAACAAACCTTTTATTTTGAGAAGGACCGTGAAGAGAAACCAAAAACAAAACGGATGAAGGTGAACTTGGTTGAGCAGAACTGTCTTTCACCTAAAGGCTTATCTGTTTTCTACTCAAATATCAAACTGGCAGAGCTGTTGTGGTGATACCAGCATCGAGCTGGGCTTGATCTGAAAGATATTTTGTTGTCCACAGCTGAGCTCCCTGCAGACTGAAAACACAACACTGCGATGGCAAACCCCCAGTGGACAACAGCATCCCCAGGGACCGTTTGGTCGAAATCCAGGTCGTGGAGGTCGCGCCATGTCCATGTATGAGACGGGCTCTACCCTGAAGCAGTACTCCCACAGAGTGGAAACAAATCGCCATGAAGACGGAGTCATTTTACAACCCTTCCCTCCCAATGTAAGCACAGACTGATGTTCCTGCTTATTGTTCAAAATGATGGTGCTTGGCATGGGGCTGGAGTTGGTTTTTCATTTATTCTTTCAATCATTTACGCCATCTAAATAGAGTATGCTCAACTTGGTTTGACCCCTTTCTAGATTGGTAGGGGTCCTTTGGGGACAGCTGCCTCCTCCCTCCCTACCTTCCCCT
>JAGFBZ010001273.1:0-50927 GCA_018398805.1 Hirundichthys speculiger | reverse complement strand
AGTGATTGGGTTGCCCAGGGCGCAGGACCAGCATGAAAGCGGTGACATGTAGTCACTGCCAATTCTGGCATTGATTCAACCTTACAGTTCTTTGCTTGAGGATGGAAGACGCACACATCGAAAACAGATTTGTTCGTTTCAATATCTTTTCGCTCCTCTAAGGGTTTTCTCTGAATGCCTGCATTTTTTGAGTGCTGGGGTTTTATGGTGGGCACTCTTTTTTCTGGGTCATCAACCGTTTATCGGAAGCTTGTTTAGACGGAGTTTGTCACTTCCATTCTGTATGAGATGGGTTTTCTTCTTTTCATATTTTCCCTGTATTTAGTGTTTAGGAATGAGATGTTGGTTGAAACAGAGGGCCTAAAGCTGGGGTCGTTTCGCATGTCTCTTCCTTTTTGATAAGGCCACAACTCAGAGAATGAGTAAAGGACACCGATGCACTTGCTTGTCTTTGATGCGTGTACCATCCCTTTTTCCTGCAAGGGGAAGGGAGTTTATCTACAATTGGATGAATTCACGTGCTGTATCTAGGTAGATAAGCCTGGAACGTCGCCTTCTGTTTTTTTGCTGAATAATCTCCAAAAGAAATCCCCAAGATCACCAGTATTGTGGATCTTTAGAAACCTAGGAAAATGGTCAGTCTATCAAGCATCGCCTTTTCTAATGCTCGGGGGACCCGTAACTGCTGAAGTCTCCCACACTTTTGTAATCCATTCAAGGGTCTTTATATGCACTGCTCTAATGCTTTAGCATGTTGTGAGGAACTCACTCCTACCACTTAGTCAGTAGGTCCAGTTCTTCACTGGCGGTTAGTGCTAGACCTTAATGGCATTCTCAATGTGGATTTCCATGCCCTAGTCCCCGTTTCGTGACCGTGTGAGTCCTCCGCGAGCAACTCCTCTGGCTAGAAACCGGGTAATGTCAGATATGCTTGACTTTCTTGCGTATGTACTGAGATCTGGAACGTGGTAGTGCTGGTAGTCCGGACACTTTCAGACGTAGGGACAAAGTTTATCTTTGTAATTGGGCACTGATTGGTGCTGCTTACGACCAGCAGTAAGTATCAAACTCTGCTTGGTGACAAAAGGATTGTCCCTCGTTTCTGATGCTGTGCTGTATCCTGGGATCATTTGGTCTTTAAAGAAAATGATGGTTACATAAGTCGCTACAGCGTTCTATGGGATCAGCCGATTGGGGAAAACATTGCTCATACGTTCCTCTTAGCTCACTTGCTGCAGCTTCATATACTTGCCTCAGCCATCGCTGCCTCTGCATCACTTGCTGCGGAGCGCTTCTAAAGTGGCCTCTAAAGTGACTTTTCCACTTTCTTTCGATCTCTTCTGTGCAATCTGCTCTTTTACGAGCAGCCCAGCTTTTGCGCGGGCATTCAATGCAGCCATACTTGCTGATGACTTACTTGATTTCTTTGAAGATGTGTTTTGCGGGAGCCGATGGAGGAGGCTTTCTCGATGGCTGAAGACATGGGAAGTCCAATGATGTGACTGGTCACGTTCAGCTTGTTTACGGTAGATGATCTTTTTTCCTGTTCTTGCCCCCACTGTGTAATAGGAAACACAGCTTTGCAGAGGTAAACTCCTCAACAAATGCCAGGGATGTATCTCTTTTATTATGTATCTTCACATTTTGACAGAGTGAAAACTAAAACAAAGTATTTGTACATTATAACTCAATCTACTCATGAAATAACCTAAATCTATCTACATAAATACTTCAAATGATAAACTATAAGCATTCTGCTGGTCTTAAGTTACACCATACTCACAAGGAATGCTCTCTGTGCATTAACAAGCCCGATGGATGAGGATTGATTAACAATAAGAATTCGCCATGTCACTCAGTATGAGCTTGCAGTCTTTCTACCAAAATGTAACATTGACACAAACTTAATGTGCAACAGCGCCACTGCTGGTTCGAAGTGTACTGCCAGCCACACACATTTTGTAAGTCAACACTCAAAATAAGTGTTCTGTGGGGCAGACTTGACAGGAGAAAGGAACATTTTCATGCTAAAATCTATGTTTCAACTTCATTTGTGTCATATAGTGCTTACAGTCGAACTCCCAACTATAGTCAGAATTTATCAGAAGACTTGGATCCTTGTCCTCGTTGTTCTTGTGACCTTGCATGGCTTTAAGGCAACTTACACACATAACAAAATGGAGCATCTGATAGAGGTACAGAGGACATCATGAAAGGATGATGAGAATGAATGAGAGAGTGACTGAGCAACAGATGGAACAAGAGTCATCTTGGTCATTCTGGAACCTCCCTCCAATAGGGAGACCCTTTGAGCTAAAATAATCTCTAAAATGTCTTTGTGACACTTCAAGGTCTAAAATATGCACCAAAAGACATCAAAAACAGATGATCGTTCAATCCTGGAGGTTATATGGTCCCATGTTCCTATTTAACATAATGTTTCTTCACATTACTTTTTATTTTTCACTCATTGGAGCTCATCGGGTGCTGACTCTTCAGTTGATCTTGAGAACTTGATTTGCATGACTATAAATATAGAGAGGAATTGTGCAGTGCATCCGGGAGGACGAGAGGGAGGTGCAGATAGATGAGCTTCACTGACGAGGAGAAAATTCAGTTTCATTACCCTCATTACAACTGTCATAAGTATCAAACCATTAAAAAATTCAAATCATGTTTAGTTCCGGGGATTACAATGTAAATATGTATAATCTGATGTTTCACACATTCGGTACAATAGCTAAAATGTGATTGGGTCTTTTCAATTCACATTATGTAAAAAGTAACACAAAATTTGTTTGGATTGTTCCTTACAACACTCTTCTTCAAAATGAGGCCCCGTCCCCCCCCCCCAAAAAAAATCTGTTTGTTGTTAAAACCTAATTATTATGTGAATCTATGGATTATTTCTTCATCTCTTGTATTGCATTGTGCTCATTATTAATGAAAGGATCTGGATACGTCCTTCATAACAACCACAGAGAAAACATCATCACTGCAGGTTACAGTTAAAGCTGCTGAAGAGAAGTAAAAAAACACCAATGTTTAATGCACTATTCACTTTATTTTGTCGAAATAAGATGAAGCAATGCAGCTACACAATTTCTGCCCAATGTCACTTTATGGATTACAACATTTTCTATCTCATAAAGTTCATATGAGCAAACAGCATAAGAGTAAAGAGCAGATGTTAAATGATCATCCTGGTCCTCTGTTACTGTTCTCAGACACTGTGACTTGCTTGATGGTTTTTCTCTGAAGTCTGGGAGCCCAAGACACTTTACATTGTAAACTTTCTTCATGTTCCAGTCTGACGTCTGATGCTCAAGAGCTGCTGATCTGGAAAGTTCTGCTCTGGTGTCTGAACGGCGTGCTGGTAGAGATCCCACTGCTCACTGGACTCCCAGCGCCAACCAGCTCACATCTGCAAAACCCTTAGACTCACTGGGTAAACTGGACAGACAGACCAGATGGCTTGTTGGACTGGAGCTCAGCACTGGACGGAGGGAAGACTGTCAGGACAGGAGGAGGGAGGCTGGAGCCTGGAAGGACATGGACCACACTCACAACATTTAATCTATTCAAATCAGTCAAAGAGTTTTTCAACAATTAATACCTTAAATAGGAAAAATGTGAAGGCCGGTATATTTACTGGTTTCTATAAATTGGTATTAGAATTATTACAAAATATTACAGTTATTTGTGAGAAATGATGTAACAACACTGCCTCCTTTTCAACATTTCAGATCAACATTTTAGATTTAGATCAATTCAAAATCATTTTCACATTAAACAACACAAATGCAACAATTTAGCATTGAGAATAAAAGCTATGACATATTCCACAGACAATCTAAAATATAATAATAAATATATAAAAAAAGATAAACACATTTTTTCATTCCCAGCGTTTTAGAAAGGCTGATTCAAAAATATAAAAAACAGCAAAAAAGCAAGAAAGAAAGGAATAAAGAAAAAGTCTTTCCCTCATTTTGTTTTTCACACACCTAAAGTACATTAACACTAATTAAGATACTAAAGAATGTAAATATGTAAAACAACTCCAAACATATTGATTGATAACTTTCTATTAGTTTGATCCAGAACTCAAATAAATCATCTTGTATGATGATATTAAAAGTACTTCATCTTGTTTCCTTGTTTACCACAGTGATTCGTTGTACACATGGTCGTCAAAACCTCCTGACTCTCATAATGAGGGAGTGGAACTGAAACATCCTGTTGAGACCAACTTTCACTGTCAACATCTCATTCACTGATCAGGACTTATATTTCTACACGTTTCTTGACTTTTTTTTTTTTAAAGAACACATTTCTTTCTGTTCTGTTTAGATAATTCTGGTATTTCTCAGTATAACTCCTTGTTTTTTTTAATTCCAGATTCAGTCATCTCATTTTTATATTTCATTTCATAACATCATATGAAATTACATTGATATGAAAGAAGCACCTACACACCAATATTATTATTATTTTTGAATCTTTGGGCACGACAGATGATATATATTCTAGACACCTGTGATAAATGTGGTGCTTGTGTTTTACCTTCTTCAAGATTAGGTGGTTTTAAAAACAGAAACATATGTGAGATGGTTTTTGTCATGACATGAATCACAGTGATACCCACTCTTTAGCAGAGCTGTCCCATGTGTGACAGTAATAGACTGCAGAGTCTCCCTCTTCTACATTATTGATAATCAAACGATAATCTGATGTTGACTGATGAGTAGATGTGTGTCTTGAAGAGGGGAAACCAGTGTCATATTTGGGTGAACTCCAGTCATGACGGAACCTCAGCATATACTGAGGAACTGCTCCTGGAATCTGTCTCAGCCAGCGAGCACTCTCATCAGTAACAGTTCCCAGGTTACAGTCCATGGAGCCTGTCTCTCCTTTTGTCACCGTCACAACAGGAGGCTTCTGTGTCAGCACCGTCACACCACTCACACCTGAAACAAGAAGATGACATGAAGTGAAGAGAAACACACAGACTGATGAATCCAACATGAGTTCAGTGGCAGTCCAGTCACCTCCTTACATGTCAGAGCATTGATGAAGTACAGAGGCTCCCCAGCATTTGTCAGTGACTGAGAATGATGCTGGAAGTTGGAAAGAGACCTTAGTGCTGACAGATGAGAGAGTTTAGAGGATGAGGAGAGGAGGAGCTGGAGGAGTCCTTTAATACAACATTGAAAATGAGGAGCTGTCAGGAGGAGGAGCTCTGATTCAATGTGTGTGCTTGTTTGGTTTTTTTTTTTTTTTGCATTATTGTGTCGTTTTCCATGGTTGATCATTCTTTGTAGCAAATACTTTTATTTAGGTAACCTGTTACTTCAGACCTGAAAAAAAAATTGTTGAAAAGAGATGGTAAAAACTGAAAAAAAAATCGTTTTTCTCAGCATCCCGAAAACTGTAATTAACCTTAATGTAATCTATAAATGAAATCAAGTTGAGGAAATTACCTGCTGCATTTATTACACCTACTTTTGATTGTAGGTGATTTTGGACAACAGGATGATAAAAGAAACCCTAAAATTGTTGGTCAGACATGAACTCATCAGCTGACTGTCAGTGGTTTTACCCTGACAATCAACCAAACTACATAAACTAAGTAGCTTTGCCTTTAAATAGTATGGGTGCCGAATGTAAAAACTTGATTACGTTTCAAACTGATATTTTTCATATTTATCTCTTTCTTCATTCATTACGCATTTTTTAAAATTATTTAAATGTTAATTCTAAATGTTAATGTTAAATGTTAATTTAAAATAATTAAATCTAAATCTAAATGTTAAATATACATCAAAAATATTAAATATAAATCTAATGTTAAAATGTTAAATCTAAATATTAAATCTAAATCTAATGTTAAAATATAATAAATATTAATCTAATGTTAAATATTAAATCTAATATTAAATCTAAATCCAAATGTTAAATGTTCAATCTAAATATTAAATCTAAATCTAAATTTAAATCATAGTAAATGTTAAATCTATATCTAAATGTTAAATTTTAAATCTAAATATTAAATCTAAATCTAATGTTAAATCTAAATCTAAATATTAATTAAATCTAATTTAAATATAAATCTAAATATTCAATCTAAATCTAAATTAAATCTAATCTAAATGTTAATCTATATCTAAACGTTAAATCTTAATCTATATTAAATCTAAATCTAAATGTTAAATCTTAATTAAATATTAAATCTATCTAAATGTTAAATCTAAATCTAAATGTTTAATCTTAAATCTAAATATTAATCAAATATGGGGCCGATACCGCTGAACACCGCTTGAAGTGCGGCCTGCACACCCCCAACACCGCCCGTTCAATGTCTTCCACAGGCAGGGAGGCAGCCATGTTCGAGTCCGACTCTCCCTCAAGCCCTCTTCCCATTGATCCTAATCAGTGGTGGGGCGTGGTTGTGCGGCTGTGAGACTTTACGGGGCATGGACATTTGTAAATCCTCTAAATACCCGCTTTAACTCGGCGACACAGTTAACATTAGATATAGATTTAACATTTAGATATAATTTAATTTAGATTTAGATTTATATTTAGATTTAACATTTAACATTTAGATTTAGGATTTAACATTTAGATTTAGATTTAATTTATTTAATTTAAGATTTAACCTTTAGATTTAGATTTAGATTTGATTTAGATTTAACATTTAGATTAGATTTATTTAGATTTTTTATTTGAATTAGATTTAAATTTAGATTTAGATATTTAGATTTAAATTTAACATTTATTGATATTTAGAAAGATTTTAGATTAGATTAATATTTAAATTTAACATTTAACATTAACATTTAGATTTAACTTTTAAATAATTTATGCTCAAATTGTGTAAAAATGAGCTACATGAAAAAATGAGCTAATATTGAAAATATATCAGTTTGAAAACTGTAATCAGTTTTTACATTCGGCCCCAAAATAAGATACTATTAAGACTTAATACGAAACAAAAGTTTCATTACAGATGATGAAACATTTCACTTTAGAGAAGATCAAAATCTAAATATATCAGTTGTAACAGACCTCCCCTGACTCTCGGATGCGCTGCAGGCCTCCTCTCCATATTTAGAGTTAATATAAATCAAATGTATCATTCTCTGTAAAGAAAATCTCTTTAACAGGTTTTCAACAGGGACAGTTTAAATGATCATGTGTTGAACCTAAGTCTGCTTCTCCAGAGTTTGCTTCCTTCTGTTCTCTCCACCACATCTTCCTTCAGGGTCACAGGGGTTGTGGAGTCTGTCCCAGCTGTCTGAGGTGAAAGGCAGGATGCAGCCTGGCCAGGCGCCAGTCCATCACGGACCACGAAAAACCACAACTGCACTTCTCACTTCTAGGGTCATTTAGAAATGATCAGTTATTTTGACATCTGTGTATTTGAACTGTGGTAGGAAACTGGCCTACCATGAGAAATCTCACTACAGCATGGGGAGAACTTGTAAACTCTGAAAGGAAAAGTCCCAGACCATTCATGAACTTAATACATCACCTATCTGAGTTTTAAAGAACAGCACTTATCACATCATATGTCATTTTGTCATTCTGTAACTCTGTTTAGTCAACTTCAATGTCAACTTCAATCATTGTTTAAAAAAAAACATGATCAAAAAATTAATAACAGTAAAGAGCAGCTAAACTGTTCTGACCAATAAACAGCACAGAAAATGTAGATGAAAATGGAAGATCAAAGATGAAAGCTATTGGCATTTGTCTATACATTTATATTGACTTTGTTTTTAAAATCATGTAATAAATATTTTACAGTAATTTAAAACTTTTTTTAATCGAGATTTTAAAAATTTGTTTATTTTTTAATGACCTCTCACGGCCCACCTGCAGTACCCCGACAGCCCACCAGAGGGCTGCGGCCCACACTTTAGAATCACTGATTTATCCAAAGTCTTATTGTCAATTCTTTGAATTTCATTTTCATCTTGAAAACACTAAAATGTCTTTTTTTTGACATTGTGAAAATGGAAATGATCAGACAGAGAATATTTTCTGTACTCTCCTCCTCCTGTGAGCTCCTGTCAGTTCAGTGTTGTTATTAAAGACTCCTCCAGCTCCTCTCTCCTCATCTCTAAAACTCTCTCCACTCTGTCAGCACTAAGTGTCTCTTTCCCTTCCAGCATCATTCCAGCCACACTGACAAATGCGGGGGAGCCTCTGTACTTCATAACTGCTCTTGACAATTAAGGAGGCTGACTGACTGCACATCTGCCTCATGTTGGATTCATCAGTCTGTTTTTTTCTCTTCACTTCATGTCATCTTCTTGTTTCAGGTGTGAGTGTGTGACGGTGCTACACAGAAGCCTCCTGTTGTGACTGACAAAAGGAGAGACGCCTCCATGGACTGTAACCTGGGACTGTTACTAATTCAAGCTGCTCGCTGGTATAAACAGATTCAGGAGGTTCCTCACTTTGTGCTGTTTTTTACCATTCACATAGTTCTCCACTTATGGCTCTGGTTTTTTCATCACCAAAATTCACATCTACTCATCAGTCAAAATCAGATTATCGTTTGATCATCAACAATTGGCAGAGACAGACTCTGCAGTCCTATTACTGTCAACATATGACAACTCTGTTGATGAGTGGGTATCACAGTGATTTATGTCATGACAAAAACCTTCCGACAAATACTTCTGCTTTTTTTAAGTCTGATTCTTCTCAAGAAACATTAAATCTTTGAAACATTTCTGAAAATGTAGCACATGTATTCCAGTCTGAAAGTTTCCTGATGTTTAATATTTGAATGTATTTGAACACAGACCCTCAGCTCTGTATAAAACTTCTTCTGCTTGGTTTTAATTAGTGTAATAAACATTTAAAATGAAAATGATTCATTTATAATATTTCCAACCTCCGTCTCCATGTTTATTTTACGTAGATACTGTTCAGGTCAGTTTGACCAGGCAGCAAAAATGGAGAATAAAAGGGTTTATAAGTGTCTAAAACTATGTTTCTTTGCAACTGTGACCTCCATTTCTCCTCAGTTTCTCTCCCACACACACTCTCTCCCTTGGGTTGTACTTGACATGACATGTGGTCTCAGAGGGCAGAATATACCTGTGACAATTTTTCAGAGGCTACAACTTGGGTCAGAGCTTCTAAAGAAAGTTCACAATGTTGGAACGGTCCAAAAGAACCGCTGAGCTGAGCTGCTGGTAACCAGGAACAGGACCCCTGAGTCTTCCATGTTTGCCTTCACAGACACCACAGCTGAAGAGCCTCACTGCCCCAGAAAGGGGGGAAAAGTCAAAATATCATGAGCACTTGGCATTAAAAATGCTGAAATCAGTACAAGAGAAGCTCAGAAACCAAGTATGATCCCTACAATGTCACCAAAGTGTGTGTGTGTGTGTGTGTTTATTACAATTAAAAGAGCGCACACGACAGACTTCGGCAGTAGTCTGGGATCTTTCTGAGCCAATTGTAGAAATCTCAACAAAGGACGGTTCTGCTTTTTATAGAGGATCAGACTGGATCTGCCTCTAACGGATGTAAATGTATTTAAACATTCTTGACATATTCATGTAAAGGATAGCAGTCCATCTCACTACTCTATACAATCTACTGACACTTCATATACAGAGAATTTCACACACCAACATCGTCCCAATTCCAAACCCAACTCCAAAAAGGATAGAATCATTCTAAGTTCTTTCTGAACTCTCTGACTCCCGAAGATGGTCAGACCACCACCTGAGTTAATAATAGATATAAACAATGTTTTCTTGGGAGGGTTCAGGGAGTGTTGGATTATCAAACATGCCCGGAGTCACATTAATCAGGGAACATTATTGCTGTTCCTGAAAAATGAACATAGCAGGAGGATTTAAAAAAAAAAAAAAGAAAGAAAATTACAATTTTCCCTGGTGAAGAAAATCTGTCAAAAAACTATAAATAAGGTCAATGAGATTAAATAATTGATGAAAATGAGAAAATCATTATGGCTGAGTATTTTTGTAGTGATGTGATTCCACATTAGATATCATACTGAATAAATAAATACATGAAATGTTTGTAAAAATTCACCTAAATGCTCTGAACTACCATTTAGAGAAAAAAATAAATAAACAACACATGTGTAAAAAAAAAAAAATAATAATAATAAAAACATGAATTAATGTGGCCCTGTGATGGACTGGAAGGATAAATCAGGAATAGATAATGGACAGATGGATGGATGAATTAATGTACTTTTAAATATGAAGTGCAAAGTGAGCATCTTCTCTGTGTAACACATTGTAGCTACGTGTAAATAGAGTGTTCTTGATTTATGTGAGACTCAGTTTTAAGTCTTCTGACTGAAATATTTTTAATTCATTTTGATAAATGGCAGCTTTTGAAACGGTTCATATGAAGCAGTCCTTAAATTCAGACATGATGACTTCATCTGTTACGAGTCAGATTTAAAAAAAGCAGAATATTTGTCACAAGGTTTTTGTCATGACATAAATCACTGTATACGTGCTCATTAACAGGTGTCCCATGTTTTAACAGTAAAGACTGCAGAGAGTCTGTCTCTGCCCAATTGTTGATGATCAAACGATAATCTGATTTTGACTGATGAGCAGATTGAATTTTGGTGGTGAAACCAGAGCCATAAGTAGAGACCTGTAGAATGGTGAAGAAACAGCACAAACCTGAGAACTCTCCTGACTGTTTATACCAGCGAACACCGTGGATCAGTAACGTTCGAGGTTACAGTCCATGGAGGCTGTCTCTCCTTTTGTCACCGTCAAACAGGGCTTCTGTCGCACCGTCACACCACTCACACCTGAAACAAGAAATGACTGAATTGAAGAGAAACACAGACTGATGAAATCCAACATGAGGTCGATTTGCAGTATTCAGCCTCTTACATTTCAGAGCAGTGATGAGATTACGAGGCTCCCAGATGTTTGTCAGTGTGAGCTGAGAATGATGCTGGAAGTTGGAAAGAGACCTAGTGCTGACAGATGAGAGAGTTTAGAGGATGAGGGAGGAGGGCTGAGAGCCTTTAATACAACACTGAAACTGACAGGAGCTCCCAATGAGGATCTCTGATTGTGTCGTTTTTTTTTTTTTTTTTTTGTTTTTTTTATTGTATATTCTTTGTTTCCGTGGTTGATCATTGTTTTAGCAAATACTTTTATTTAGGTTACCTGTTACTTCAGACTGAGAAAAAGATTATTGGCAAGAAAAGGTAAAAACTGAAAAAAAAAGAGTTTTTCTCAGCATCCTTAAAACTGTAATTAACCTTAATGCAGTGGGTGCCCAATCGTGGTCCTCGAGAGCCCCTATCCAGAAGGTTTTAGATGTTTCCCTGCTTTGGGACACCGTGATACAAGTGGCTGTGTCATCAACAGACTTGTGCAGACTTGATAACAACCTGATAACAACCATTTATTAGAATGAGGTGTGTTGAAGCTGGGAAATTCTAAAACATGTTGATAGGGACCTCTCCAGGACCAGGATTGGGCAGCCTGCCTTAATGTAATCTATCAATTGAATGAAGTTGATAAAATGACCTGATGCATTATTACACCTACTTTTAATTGTAGTGACTTTGGATAACAGGATGAAAAGAAAAGTAGCTGATGTGTCTCTAAGTGTTAATAGAAGCTATTACAGTTAATACACCACATCTTTCCTTTTCAGGGTCACAGGGGTCTGTTTGAGTCTGTCCCAGCTTCTGCGTGAAATCAGGATGCAGCCTGACAGGCTGCCAGTCCTCACAGGACCACAGAAAACCAACAACTGCACATTCCACTTCTAAGGTCAATTTAGAAATTCATTAAGTTGATCTGTGTATTTAACAATGAGTAATGAAACTGGCCTACCATGAAAATCTCACTAAGTTTGGCGAGAATTTTAAATTCTGAAAAGAAGTCCCAGACCATTCATGACTTAATCATCTCTCCTATCGAGTTTTAAAACAGCACTTAATCACATCATCTCATTCTATCATTCTGTAACTCTGTTAAGTCACTTTATCATTGTTCTTTAAGGCTGGAAAGTACAAATAAAACGTCAGGAACTAATTCTAACTAGTGGAATCTAGTGTTATTAGAATATTTATCAAGTCTTATGTCAATTCTTTGAATTCACTTCATCTTGAAAACACTAAATTTCCAGTTTTGACATTGTGGAATGAAAATAATCAGATCAGAGAATACAAATATGTTTCTGAAGCTCCTCCTCCTGTGAGCTCCTGTCAGTTTCAGTGTTGTATTAAAGGACTCCTCCAGCTCCTCCTCTCCTCATCCTCTAAACTCTCTCATCTGTCAGCACTAAGGTCTCTTTCCAACTTCCAGCATCATTCTCTCAGCTCACACTGACAACATGCTGGGAGCCTCCTCTGTACTCTCATCACTGCTCTGACATGTAAGGAGGCTGACTGACTGCACATCTGACCTCATGTTGGATTCATCAGTCTGTGTGTTTCTCTTCACTTCATGTCATCTTCTTGTTTCAGGTGTGAGTGGTGTGACGGTGCTGACACAGAAGCCTCCTGTTGTGACGGTGACAAAAGGAGAGACAGCCTCCATGGACTGTAACCTGGGAACTGTTACTGATCAAGCTGCTCGCTGGTATAAACAGATTCCAGGAGCAGTTCCTCAGTTTCTGCTGTATTTTCACTATTCGTCTAGTTCTCCAACTTATGGCTCTGGTTTTTCAACACCAAAATTCAGATGTACCCATCAGTCAAAATCAGATTATCGTTTGATCATCAACAATGTGGCAGAGACAGACTCTGCAGTCTTTTACTGTAAAACATGGGACAGCTCTGCTCTTCAGTACGTATCACAGTAATTCATGTCATGACAAAAACCTCCTCCCAGATGTTTTTCAAATCACCAACTCTTGAATAAAAAGTGAAACATCCTCATGAATTCTGTGTAAATATAAGGGTCCCATTTCCTGAGACACAAGCACCTCCTTTATCACAGATATCTAAAACATATATCATCTGCGGTGCACACTGTGGTGTGTTAACACTTAATATTAAAACAAATACAAATAGCAATTGGGAATAATATAATTTTCAACATTCATTAAATTTTGAAAAAAAAAAAGTAAATGCTAATGTCAAAATGATGTGTGTGTTTGTGATAAATATTTGAAAGAAATATACTGTATATAAAAACAAAATAAGACAACAGATAGATCTGTTTTACTGACATGAGAAAAATGAGAATCTGGAAAAAAAGAAGAAAAAGTTATACTGAGAAATACTGTAATTATCTGAACAGAACAATAACAAATGTGTTTTTTAAGTCTAGAAAAGTGTAGAAATATAAGTCCTGATCAGTGAATGAGATGTTGACAGTGAAAGTTGGTCTCAACAGGATGTTTCAGTTCCACTCCCCTCATTAGTGAGAGTCAGGAGGTTTTTGTACGACCATGTGTACAAACTGAATCACTGTGGTATTCGGACAAGGAACCAAGCTGATTGTCACAAGTAAGTACTTTTAATATCCTCATACAAGATGATTGATTTGACGTTCTGGCTCAAACTGATAGAAAGTTATCAATCAATATGTTTGGAGTTGTTTTAAATATTTATCTTTATTTTCTATCTTGATTTATGTTTTTGTACACGAGTTCTGTAAAAAGAAGAAGGGAAACATGTGTTTTAGATTTTTATTATAGGTTTTGGCTAAACCTTCAAAATAATTAATATGCAAGTGATTTTCGTGAAGCTTTAATTGATTTTTTCAGTTTTGTGACCAGACTATTGTTGATGTCGGGAAAATCTAAACATGACTAATATTTTAAATGATTTCTCTCAGTGAGGCGATTTGGTATTTTCATGACTGGTGATGTTTAATATCCTGGAAAAGTAAATTGAGAGAATTTTTAACTTTTAATTTATCTAATAATCTCAAATCTGTAAAAATAACAAATATCTCCATCATACGTTAACGTTATTATCAAAATTTCATATAAAACTAAGGGAAACTAGTATGAAAAATAATCCAATTAATATTTAACTCATGACTCATATGAACAAAATTACAAACTAAAAATATTCACATTGTTTTTAAATGCTTAGTCTGTGAAATATTTATTTTATGCTTATGTTCATATGTATTTTCTTATTTTTTGTTCGTAACATTATTTTATCTATTTCATTAGATCATTTCCTCTGATTATTACATTTAAGTTTGATTCAGATATTTGCTCAAAAAATAAAGTCATTATGATAATTGTTGGGTTTTGGCCGAGCTAATGAACAACAAATGTTTTAGGGCTTTTTAGATTTTTCTTTATTCTTATTTTTAAATTGAAAGTGTGAAGTCTTATATCCATGAGATGTTGTGAGTGTGGTCCATGTCCTTCCAGGCTCCAGCCTCCCTCCTCCTGTCCTGACAGTCTTCCCTCCGTCCAGTGCTGAGCTCCAGTCCAACAAAGCCACTGTGGTCTGTCTGTCCAGTCAGTCTGTACCTTTTGCAGATGTGAGCTGGTTGGCTGCTGGGAGTCCAGTGAGCAGTGGGATCTCTACCAGCACCGCCGTTCAGACACCAGAGCAGACTTTCCAGATCAGCAGCTCTCTGAGCATCCAGACGTCAGACTGGAACATGAAGAAAGTTTACACATGTAAAGTGTCTTTGGGCTCCCAGACTTCAGAGAAAACCATCAACAAGTCACAATGTCCTGCTGAACAGTAACAGAGGACCAGGATGATCATTTAACATCTGCTTCTTTACTTTTTCTGCTGTTTGCTTTTTAAAAGTTTCAGTTATTAAAAAATAATCTTTTTTTATCAGTGTAATGCCAGACTGTCTCATCTTTGCATGTGTAACATGTTACTCAACAAAAAATAAAATAAAAATAAAAACTCTTTGAATAACAGAGATGCTTATCTGTCATATGTTCAAACCCAATATAGTCTGTTTCAAGACTATGATGAGAGAAAACGAAAGTGAATTTTCATCCTCTGTCAGTGAAGCATCATCTGTCTCCACCTCCCTCTCTGTCCTCCCAGGATGCACCTGCACACCTCCTCTCTATATTTATAGTTTCATGTAAATTAAGTGGTTTAGAATCAGATTTCTGTAAGACTTGAACCATCATGAACTTTTCTGTTATTAGTCACTCAACGGTTAATGTTCAATACAAGTTTAACCAAGAAGGAAACATTTTCCAATCAGTTTAATCTGATGATGAACATCATAAAAACTGTGAGTCGTGTTTCAGTAAAGTCAGAACTAGTTAATAACAAATGTCATTAAATTACATCCAAAAATGAAGCATTTTAGAAGAGTTTTGATCCTGAGTTGTGATGTAGATGCTCAGTTGTCATCAAAGTGAGCCTCACATCATGATCCTGAGATTGTTTTAACTCCTTCGACTTCAAAAAATGAAACAACGCTGGTCTGAAAGAAGAAGTGAATTTTGTTCAGCTGCTCCATGTTTTAGTCAAACATTGTGGTGTTTTTATCTGAACTGCATCATAGCAGAATATGAAATGGAGAAATATTTTGAATATGATTATTTTTTTGCCTGAACAATGCATTAAACATTCTGCTTGTTACAAATAATGTATTATAAGGAAACAAACAAAGTTGCTCTAATGTTGTTCATAACGTTTGTGGAGGAATTTCTGGTCACAGCCAGAGGTTGGAGGTAGTTTGGTTTGGTGGTCTCAGGATTTCATCTCTGCTCTTTTACAATGATGTGGTCCTGTTGGCATCATTGAGCCAAGACCTTCAGCTCTCACTGGAGCCGTGAGCAGATGAGTGTGTAGCAGTGGGGATCTGAATCAGCTCTTCCAAATCTGAGACCATGATTTTCATTTGGAAAAGGGTGGAATGTTTTCTCTGGGTTGGGAGTGAGGGACTGCCTCAAGTGAGGGAGTTTTACTATCTCAGAGTTTTGTTCACAGTTTGTTGGAGAATAAAGCAGGAGATGAACAAGCAGACTTGTGCATCATTTACAGTAATACAGTCTCTTATAGTGGTGTGTCATGGTGAAATGAGAGTTGAGCCAAAAGGTGAGACTTTGTTTCCTGGTTGATCTGTGTTGCTGTACCCTCATCTATGGTAGTGACAGAAGGAACGAGACGTGGCTGGACTCTCTATTAGAGAGAGGAAAACAAGAACGATAGACGGAGAAGCTTTAAAAGTTGAGAGACTCAGAGTAGAGCAGCTGTTCATCCACACTGAGTGGAGTCCATTGGGGTGTTTCAGGTATTTGGTTAGGATGTCTGCTGGATGCCTCCCTGGGGATGTATTTCTGCTTTTTCCCACCATGAGAAGACCCTGCAGCACACCCATGACATGGTGGAGAAATTAGATGTCCTGGATGGCTTGAGAACATCTCAGAACTCCACAGAAGAGCTGGAGGAGGTGGCTGGGAATGTTTGGACCCCTCTGCTTAGACTGCTGCCCCTCTGACCTGAATTCAGATCAATGGAAGCTCTTTAATAGATTTTTAATTATTCACAGTAGATTACCCCAACCTGCTGAAACTATGTGGACAGACTTCTGGTGGATTCTTGAGGTTGAACATGAGTCCTGAAAACAGAAAGATATTGTGAGCAAGTTTTGGTGTAGATGAAGATTATGTTTATTTATTTCTTTATTTAATTTTCTCATTTTATGAAACTTGAAAAAAAATAGTTACATTGATGTTTAGATGTTTAACCAGTTTGTTGTGAATCTTGTTGTAGTTGTAAATCTAATGGTGACATCAGACATATCTAAATCTGGATAAATTAGCATTTTCATTTGTTCATTATTCAGTCACATGTATGAAAAAAAAGTTAATTCAGCAGTTCTCTACTGATGTCATGGAAAATAATTGTTTGATATATTTATTTTATTTCACTTGTTCAAATATATGTGTGTTTCAAATTTTTTGTTTAAACCTATATGGGTTTTAAACTTTTACAAAAAAAGTAAAGTAGTTCAGATTTTGATATTTTATTGACATCGATGAGGGATTTGGAAATCTAAAAACATTTGGTTGTACTTTGGGGATTAACTTGCACTCAAAATGTGACAACAGCACAAAAAGCAGAAGTTCTGGAGGAGGTATTTGTCACAGTCTAAATCACTGTGAGACGTGCTCCTGAGCAGAGCTGTCCCATGTGTGACAGTAATAGACTGCAGAGTCTCCTTCCTCCACATTGCTGATGATCAAACGATAATCTGATGTTGACTGATGAGTAGATGTGTGTCTTGCAGAGGGGAAACCAGTGTCATATTTGGGTGAACTCCAGTCATGATGAAACCTCAGCAAATACTGAGGAACTGCTCCTGGAATCTGTTTATACCAGCGGGCAGAGCTGTCAGTAACAGTTCCCAGGTTACAGTCCATGGAGGCTGTCTCTCCTTTTGTCACCGTCACAACAGGAGGCTTCTGTGTCAGCACCGTCACACCACTCACACCTGAAACAAGAAGATGACATGAAGTGAAGAGAAACACACAGACTGATGAATCCAACATGAGGTCAGATGTGCAGTCAGTCAGCCTCCTTACATGTCAGAGCAGTGATGAGAGTACAGAGGCTCCCCAACATGTTGTCAGTGTGAGCTGAGAATGATGTTGGAAGTTGGAAAGAGACCTTAGTGCTGACAGATGAGAGAGTTTAGAGGATGAGGAGAGGAGGAGCTGGAGGAGTCCTTTAATACAACACTGAAACTGACAGGAGCTCACAGGAGGAGGAGCTCTGATTGTATCTGTTTATTTGGTCTGACTGAGAGCAGATGTATCTGTAACTGCAATTGGATCCATCTGTTATGAAACAATGTAAAAATACCAGTTTAATTGCATTTGTTCCATTCCTTCTTATTGTTAATGTCCATTATAAAACTATGGCATGTCATAATAAACAATGAGTCCCATCACATCCATGCTTGTCTCCTTTCTTCAGCTCCTTGTTAGAGTCCATCTGGATTTTAAAGAAAACATACATCTACACTCTTTAATGGAATTGCCTCTAAATATATCTCATTAAATTGACCTGGTTTGTACTAAAGCGGCTTCATGTATTTGATATTTTCACCTCTTATGAATTCAAGCTCAAAAATACTGTGGCAACTTTCAAATATCTTCTTAAACCTTTTATTTTTCGTGAAAAGCTGTGGAAGTCTCTGAAGCTCTCATGTGTAATTCTTTAATTCTCTTATAATTCTAATTTGCCCACATTTTCTGTGCAGATCTTGTCCGGCCTTGTAGTTTTACCTGCCCTGTGTTGTTTTATTTCCTCTTTGAAATCTCATCTAGTGCCACACAGACCACATGGCCATTTTCAGAACAGCATGCTGCGCTACCAGTGATACTGATTTTCCCAAACTGTAGTACACAGTTAGCAGAATGCAAACAGCTGCAAAAATCCTCAGGATGTGAAAATACCCAGATAATGTGCTACATATAGGGATTTCCAGTATGACACTGACCAGTCTATACCACACAATACTGTATCCCATAATGCAGTGCACCACTACAGTTAGAGTGGTAACAGTGGTCATGTGACCAGCTTCCAGTCATCCAGGACCACTGGAACTTTAACATTCTCCCGCTGGGCCAGTATTCAGTACATACTGTGAACTACAATGTATGAACATTAAACGGGATGTGTTTTTAAAAACGGCCTGTAAAATCAGTCATTATGTGACTTCACATCCAGCTGTTTCATCATTTTTTTCAACCTCGTGTCAGATTGTGAAATGACTAAGAAACATGATGAAATGATGGAAGACGGAGGCTGTAGTCTGAAAGGACATGGAGCACACTCCAAAAATCAAATCAGCACAGAGCAGGAGTCTGTAAAAAAGGTACATTTACAGTTTCACAATAATGTCCTTTGTTTTAATGGCTTAATCTTTTAAATATTGATTTTCAACACTATATAACACATATTTCTCCAACTAACAAGTAATATATAAATGCTGATAGTTTGTCTTATAGGTATATAGAAGAAGAGAAACAGAGTCAATGTTTTGCTTTTATGATTTTTGTTTCCTTATTTTACAAAGAAATATTAATATGAAAATCAAGTTAAAGAGAAAATAAATATAAACCCAGACATCTGCACTACTGATATGACACTATTATGTTTCAAAGACAGCTCACAGCTGAAGGACGTTTTTGGTTAAAATCAAATGTAAATGTTCCATGTTGCCCTATGGCCCGCTGAAGTGACTCTGTGGTACCAGGAAGTCTGAAAGGTTACAGGAAAGGTGAATGCCCAGATTTTAGCAGACGCACAAGATATTTGAGATGTGTGTTTGTGCTTGAGACGACAGAGACATTACTCTGAAAAAGGAGTTGAAGATGTTTGTTTCTCTTTGTCAAACCATCTCTGTTCCTGTATCAGCCGGATGTGTTGATGCAGCACTTTGAAGAATAAAAATGCTTTAATATACATTTACTCATGTTTATCTTTCATTATTACACCTTAATAATAGTCTTTATCACATTTTGTTATAATCCACCAAACATTACAATTTTCTCTGTAAGAAAAAAAAAAAAATCTGCCAGGACAAACTATGAATAAGGTCAAAGGTCAATGAAATGATAATGAGAAAATCATCATAGACTGAATATTTTTGGAATGATGTGATTCCACATTAGTTATCATACTAAATAAATAAATACATGAAAAGCTTGTAAATTCAGTTGAATCGTCTGAACTACCATTTAACGAAAAAAAAAAAATCAACAGTTTTCTAAAAAGCACAACATGAAATCATGTACTTTTAAAAATGCAAAATGTTTCAAACAAGCACTAACATATAAAATCAATACTTTCTATCAGTTTTAATCAGAAAGTGAAAACTGATTATTTTAAAAAGTGCTTACTTGTCACAATCATCTTGGTTCTTTAACCATAAACCACTGTGATTCATATTGTGTTTTACTGGGTCGTTACCATTGTGTGTTTTCATATTTTTGTGTCATTCATATCTTAACTCTTGATGAAATTCTACAGTTTATGTCTTTTCATTGAGAAAAAAGTTGAGTATATTTTTTATATTTCCTTCTGATGTTTTATGTACCTTTTGTATTGAAAGACTCAGAAATGCTTTTTGACATCAACAACTATCTTTCCAAAAGTTAATAATATAAAGTGCTAAGTGAGCATCTTTTCTGTGTAACACACTGTAGCTACGTGTAAATAGAATGTTCTTGATCTATGTGGAAATCAGTTTTATGTTTTCTGCCTCAAAACATTTTTGATTCATTTTTGATAAAATGAGCAGCTTTTGAAACTGTCTTAGATGAAGCAGTCCTTAAATTCAGACAGTGATGGCTTCTGTTATGAGTCTGAGATTAAAAAAGCAGAAGTATTTGTCACAAGGTTTTTGTCATGACATAAATCACTGTGATACGTGCTCATTAACAGAGCCGTCCCATGTGTTACAGTAATAGACTGCAGAGTCTGTCTCTGCCACATTGTTGATGATCAAACGATAATCAGATTTTGACTGATGAGTAGATGTGAATTTTGGTGATGAAAAACCAGAGCCATAAATTGGAGAACTATCTGAATGGTAAAAATACAGCACAAACTGAGGAACTGCTCCTGGAATCTGTTTATACCAGCGAGCAGCTGATTTAGTAACAGTTCCCAGGTTACAGTCCATGGAGGCCGTCTCTCCTTTTGTCACCGTTTACAACAGGAGGCTTCTGTGTCAGCACCGTCACACCACTCACACCTGAAACAAGAAGATGACATGACGTGAAGAGAAACACACAGACGGATGAATCCAACATGAGGTCAGATGTGCAGTCAGTCAGCCTCCTTACATGTCAGAGCAGTGATGAGAGTACAGAGGCTCCCCAGCATGTTGTCAGTGTGAGCTGAGAATGATGCTGGAAGTTGGAAAGAGACCTTAGTGCTGACAGATGAGAGAGTTTAGAGGATGAGGAGAGGAGGAGCTGGAGGAGTCCTTTAATACAACACTGAAACTGACAGGAGCTCACAGGAGGAGGAGCTCTGATTGTATCTGTTTAGTTTCTTTTGTGATTTATAAATTATGCATAGTCAATAAAATATTGAAAGATTCTTGAATCACTGTAAAATTACAAATTTATTGAGAATTTTAAAGCTTAAAACATTACTCAGAAAAAGAAAAAAAACGTACAACTAGTACAACCACTGAATTCTTCTTCGAGTGGAGTGTTTTAAGATTAAAATGTGATTTGATGAAAGAATTAGACATAAGAGCAACTATAACTATAAAATTGACTCTTGTTTAAGACAAATTACATTACTGACTTATATTTCCATACTTGTCACCTATTTTAGTAACTTCAATAATTTGCCACAAGATGACAGCGTTAATCACTTCATACGTCATCCTGCTGCTCTGTGCACCAACAGCTACATATAAAGTATCAATGTAAATATAATTAAATATCGTCTTCATAAATATGGTCTGAATAAAATTAGCTGGTGTGATGTGATCTGATCTGATATCAGGGATTTGATAATTTGCTCATCATTTTCCACTGAGTGGTTTGTTCTTTGGTGGTACATACGTTCACACAGAGATCATCTCCCCTCTGTTTCACATCAGTTTCTACCTCCAGAGGTCTGGTTCATTCACTCTCACATTACAGCAGGACAGAATATTGGTGAAAATGTCCTGCCTTAAAAGAGTTGTGTGCAAGAGGTTGTTAGGAGGCAAAGTCTTTTAAGACTTTAAAAGAGAGCTTTAAGATCATCTTTAAAATCAACACAACACCTGATGAAGAGGAAGAGAAAGGAGGCCAGTACAGGTGTGATGTGACCATGGCTCTTTGTTCAAGTTCAAGTCTTTTGAACCAACTGGATTCAGTGAGAGAACTCAGGCAGAAAGATGAGTCTCAGGTTTTATCAGGTCACAAGAGCTGATAAAAACATGCATGACATTTTATATGTCAACACTTAAAATAAATGAGTGTTCTGTGGCAGATCTTGAAGCAGGAGAAAGGAACGTTTTTCATGGTAAAACCTATGTTTTAATTTCATTTGTGTCATATAGTGCTGCTAGTCTGAACTCCCAACGATATTTACAATTTACCAGAAGGAACTTTGGATCCTTGTCCTGGTTGTTTCTTGTGACAACTGTGCATGACTTTAAGGCAACTATGACACACATCAATAACAATGGAGCTATCTGATAGAGGTACAGAGGACATCATGAAAGAGATGATGAGAATGATAATGAGAGAGTGACTGAGCAACAGATGGAACAAGAGTCAATCTTGGTCATTCTGAACCTCCACTCCAAAAGGGAGACTCTTTGAGTTAAAATAATCTCTAAAAATGTCTTTGTGACATTTCAAAATCTAAAATATGCACCAATAAAGACATCAAAACAGATGACAGTTCAATCCTGGAGTGTTATATGGTCCACCATGTTCCTATTTAATATAATGTGTGGTAATTTCATTGTCACAGCTTTGTGTTTCATTTATCCACCAAAACAAAAGCAAATGAATTACAGTGTGGCGAACATTCATAGACAGACAATCCACTGTAGAGCATGGGAACCATTACATTAGGACAGAGGAAACAGGGGATTGAACCAGCAACTGTGACATTATTGAGCTCTGTTATCCAGCGCTGCTTGTTCATAATTACAAGATCAAGAGAAAAACTAAACTAAAGCTCTTTGGGGCAACTGCACGGTCACTAGCTTAGCTGACCATTTTAAACTGCTGCATGACATAATACACATTAAACTGTGTTGGTCGTTGTCATTTGCACCTGTGGTTTAAGCTGAGGTTTAGCTTGATCTCCAATGCTGTGTTCTCAGAAATATTTAACAACTTCCACAGGTCTCTTTTTCTGAGTTTGTTTGAACCTGATACAGGAACGTTTCAACACGAGTTCAAATCATTTCTTTAACATTACTTTCTCAGTATTTACACTCATTGGAGCTCATGCAGGGTGCTGACTCTTCAGTTGACTCCTGAGAACTTCATTTACATGAAACTATAAATATAGAGAGGAGGTGTGCAGGTGCATCCTGGGAGGACAGAGAGGGAGGTGCAGATAGATGATGCTTCACTGACAGAGGATGAAAACTCAGTTTCATTTACCCTCATTTTACAACTGTCATAATTATTATAGTCAGCTCAAACCATAAAAGAAATTCTAAATCAATGTTTAGTTCCTGGTGTATTACAATTGTAAATATGTATAAATCTGAATGTTATCACACATTCAGGTACAAATTAGCTGAAATGTGATACTTGTGTCTTTTTACTTAATCGTTGTTGTAGAAAGAAACACAAATGTATTTGTTGGATTGTTACGACTCTTTTACAACACATCACCTTCTTAAAAATGAAGCCTAAAGTCCTTCCCAAAAAATCTGTTTGTTGTTAAAACCTGAATTATTATGTGGATTTTAATGTAAATTATTTATTTTATATCTCTTGTATTGAATCATTCCTATGTTGCTAAGTAATGAATTAAAGTATCTGGATACGTCCAGATCGTAGGTAACAAGTATGGAAACGTAACTCAGTAATGATGTAGTTTTTGATACACTATAGTCATTTTTATGGTTATAGTTGCACTGATGTCTAATTCTTCAGAATCAAATCACATTTCAATCTTCAAACACACAACTCAAAGAAGAATTCAGTGGTTGAACTAGTTTTAGTTTATTTAAGTGTTTTGAATAATGTGTTCAAATTAAAAATAAAAATTCTGAATAAATTTGTAATGTTATAGTTATTCAAAAACCGTTCAGTATTTTATTGACTATGTACACTTTTTTAAACCTCTTAAGAAACAAAACAGAGCTCCTCCTCCTGACAGCTCCTCTCAGTTTCAGTGTTGTATTAACCAGAGAACATTACTGCTGTTCCTAAAAAACGAAGGAGGATTTAAAAGAAAAAAAAAAACAACGCAGTTTACCATTTTCCCTGGATGAAGAAAATCTGTCAAAAAACTATAAATAAGGTCAAATGACAATGAAATAATTGATGAAAATGAGAAAATCATCATAGACTGAATAATTTTGTAATCATGTGATTCCACATTAGATATGACAATAAATAAATAAATACATGACAAGTTTGTAAATTCAATTAAATTACCATTTAGAGAAAAAAATAAACAACAGATTTGTAAAAAAAAACAAAAAAACAAATTAATATGGCCCTGTGATTAGGGATGGGAATTGATAAGATTTTTCAGATTCAGATTCCATTATCAATACTGTTTAACGAATTGATTCTTTATCGATTCTCTTATCGATTCTAATTTGGAGAAAAAGGAGAACTAACAGTTTTAGCATCAATTTTTTTTACTTAGAAGTCACGACCTTACAAACTCAACAGCGAGGTCAAAAGAGGCCCAAAGCCTGGATAACGTGTTAACTGTTGTAATATGTAACTGTGCAAATACACAAGAATGTGTTAACATTTTACTAACAGATTTTTCTTTATAGAAATGAAAAAATCTCCATTTTAAAAGGATATATGAGCTCACTAACTACTTAAAAATAATAATAAAGAAAGAGAAATACTATCAAATACAACGGAACAGTGCATAGTATAAATCTGCAACTACTATGAAGAATTAACATTTTTCTTTTTTGCAGAAAAATAAGCATGTCTAGTAAAGTAGGTAGTGAGCAGTGGTGAGTGCTGCCAGCCACTGAGACAGCCAGACTCTTTCGTCACGGTCATCTTCTAAATGTAATGCAGAAGGCAATCGTTGAATAGCACAGCGTTAATGTTAGCGTGTTTTACAAAGAAGCACATAGGCAGTGGCATAGCTACTTACCAGAGTTGCCAGAGGTGATCTTAGCTTGGCTACTGCCGCTGGGTTGAGATCCATCAGTCCGAAGCGCGTCAAAAACACGACACTCATTATCGCATGTTGTGTGCGCAAATGTTTCTGCATGTTAGTCGTGTTCCCTCCTGACGCTGTTATCTCCACTTCACAATGACTCCAAGTTGCCCTGTTGCCATCTTTCTTTGTGAAGTGGAGCGAAACTTTGGAGCGTTAAACGGTGGGCGCCATTGTTGTTTACAACTGCAATGCGCGTGCTAAACCGACGTAACTTAATCACGTAAGTGCTTTCTGGAATTGACTGTGCATAACTTGCGTAAATTACATGAGATTCCTGCTGGTTGGAATCGATAATAGAATCGCTAGATAAACTGCCAAACGATTCCATGGAATTGAAACACACGGAACCGGTTCTCGATTCCCAAACCTCCCTGTGAGGGACTGGATGGATGGATGGATGGATGGATGAATTAATGTACTTTTAAATATAAAGCACTAAGTGAGCATCTTCTCTGTGTAACACACTGTAGCTATGTGTAAATGGTGTTCTTGATTTATGTGACACTTAGCTTTAAGTCTTCTGACTGAAAATATTTTTAATTTATGTTTGATGAAATGGGCAGCTTTTGAAACAGTTTTGGATGAAGCAGTCCTTAAATTCAGACAGTAATGACTTCACTCTCTGTTATGAGTCAGAGATTAAAAAAGCAGAAGTACTTGTCAGGAGGTTTTTGTCATGACATAAATCACTGTGATACGAACTCCTTAACAGAGCTGTCCCATGTGTTACAGTAATAGACTGCAGAGTCTGTCTCTGCCACATTGTTGATGATCAAACGATAATCTGATGTTGACTGATGAGTAGATGTGAATTTTGGTGATGAAAAACCAGAGCCATAAGTTGGAGAACTATAGGAATGGTAAAAATACAGCACAAACTGAGGAACTGCTCCTGGAATCTGTTTATACCAGCGAACTTCTGAATTAGTAACAGTTCCCAGGTTACAGTCCATGGAGGCTGTCTCTCCTTTTGTCACCGTCACAACAGGAGGCTTCTGTGTCAGCACCGTCACACCACTCCACCTGATGAAACAAGAAGATGACATGAAGTGAAGAGAAACACACAGACTGATGAATCCAACATGAGGTCAGATGTGCAGTCAGTCAGCCTCCTTACATGTCAGAGCAGTGATGAGAGTACAGAGGCTCCCCAGCATGTTGTCAGTGTGAGCTGAGAATGATGCTGGAAGTTGGAAAGAGACCTTAGTGCTGACAGATGAGAGAGTTTAGAGGATGAGGAGAGGAGGAGCTGGAGGAGTCCTTTAATACAACACTGAAACTGACAGGAGCTCACAGGAGGAGGAGCTCTGATTATGTCTGTTTTTATTTTTCAAGAGGTTTAGAAAGTGTACCTCATCAATAAAATACTGAATGATGCTTCAAATCTTGTAACATCATAAATATATTGAGAATTTTCTCTTTAATATTAACACATTATTTAGAACACTGAAAAAACCTAAAACCATTTCAAACACACGACTCTTTGAGTCGTGTGTTTGAAGATTGAAATGTGATTTAATTAAAAAATTTGACAAAAGAACAACTATCACTATAAAAATTACTATAGTGTTACAAAAACTACATTATAACTGAGTCATGTTTCCATACTTGTCACTTATTTTAGTAACTTAAATATTTTTGCCACAAGATGACACCTTTCATCACTTCATACATCAACTTGCTGCTCTGTGCACCAACAGCTACATATAAAGTATCAATGTAGATATAATTAAATATCTTCACAAATATGGTCTGAATAAAATTTGTTGAAATTTAGAAAGAAAATGCATCACCTCACAGTTATAGCTAACAGAAGTGATGAGACTGAATGACGTGAACAGAACATGCAGACAACATAGGATGATGAAAGATGAAAACTACAGATACTTCCAACACTTTACACAAAGAGAACAGCTTTAACAGGGAAAGTTGGAAAGATGACTTTGACTGAGTTCATGAGGGACAAAAATACCAAATACCTGATGCTGCTTTGCCATAAAGGACATGGCAACGTAATGAGATGCATTCAGAGGGAAGCACGTTTTGGATCTTAAAGGAGAACAATAATATTGTAAAATAAAGGTATAATCCAACAGGGAGCCAGTGAAGACAGACAAACACAGATGTGATCTGACACGTTAATGATCATCATATTACTTTGGATTTAATTTATCGCATCATAAAACTGTTAAAACTGACTCATTGGACCATCCTGGTAGTGCAGTGGTTGGTCCTCCTGCAGCAGTCGCAGGTTCAACTCCCAGCCTGTGTGACCCTTTGCTGCATGTCTTCCCCCACATTATTCACATGTGTGAACCAGTTTGACTTTTTCCAGAATAAATGAAGAATATTCAGAAGTCTGAAATTTGTGTTGAAAGAACCAACAAGTTTGAACAATATGAATCATCTCTGTGATTTTAGTCTGCAGATTAAAAATAGAGAGTAAAAAATGCAATTAAACTGATATTGTTATCGAGGTTTCTTCCACTTAAAACGAGGGAAATATTTTTAATCAATGAAGCATTTCAAACCATGAAGATACAATCAGAGCTCCTCCTCCTGTGAGCTCCTGTCAGTTTCAGTGTTGTATTAAAGGACTCCTCCAGCTCCTCCTCTCCTCATCCTCTAAACTCTCTCATCTGTCAGCACTAAGGTCTCTTTCCAACTTCCAGCATCATTCTCAGCTCACACTGACAACATGCTGGGGAGCCTCTGTACTCTCATCACTGCTCTGACATGTAAGGAGGCTGACTGACTGCACATCTGACCTCATGTTGGATTCATCAATCTGTGTGTTTCTCTTCACTTCATGTCATCTTCTTGTTTCAGGTGTGAGTGGTGTGACGGTGCTGACACAGAAGCCTCCTGTTGTGACGGTGACAAAAGGAGAGACAGCCTCCATGGACTGTAACCTGGGAACTGTTACTGACCATGTTGTTTACTGGTATAAACAGATTCCAGGAGCAGTTCCTCAGTTTGTGCTGTATTTTTACCATTCAGATAGTTCTCCAACTTATGGCTCTGGTTTTTCATCACCAAAATTCACATCTACTCATCAGTCAAAATCAGATTATCGTTTGATCATCAACAATGTGGCAGAGACAGACTCTGCAGTCTATTACTGTAAAACATATGACAGCTCTGTTAATGAGTACGTATCACAGTGATTTATGTCATGACAAAAACCTTCGGACAAATACTTCTGCTTTTTTAATCTCTGACTCGTAACAGAGAGTGAAGTCATCACCAAAGCCGGGCTGCACATTAAAGTGATCGGGAGCTTTCCCGGCCCAAACCATCGATGTGGACCACGGGGACAACTAATTTTAACTATTTTTTTTTTCACTTCTTTTGTCTTATTCTTGCATTAATATCAATTAAGTTGCAACCCCCGTTGCATCATAGTGGATTGAATTGGTCCACAGCCCCTTTCTAGAAAATCTGTGGTTCTACTACCATGTAAGCAGCATAATTCCCCCCGACCCCTCCCACGTGTTTCAGGTGGTTTGGCCCAAGGCTCGTCTTTACTGTAAATCACACTGGCGCGAAACAGAAAGAGGCTGGGCAGAACGGAGAGGGCTAAAATAAAAAAAAGAAAGGAGGCGGCGGCCAAATGTGCCAAATTAACTGACATCTTCTCAAGACAAGCTGGTAGGTTACTGAAAGAGAGATGGATGGCCTGGTTGTGAATTTTATCATATAACGTGGCGAGCGTTTGCAACTGTCACAACTGTCAACTTAAAAATGTCCCAATGTAGGTATAGGATTATCTATGCTTAAAGTGCATTCATATTTCCATAGAAGAACCGAAAACTTGTTGCTTTAAATGCCAGTTAACCATTTTGATGAACAGAGTTGTTGTAGTTGTGTATTTGTAGCCTGCCTGTATTAGCACCAACGCGCACAGGTTAACGCAATCAGACATATTAAACAGGTTGTGTAACAGGCTATTTGTTAGGGTATTAAATGCATGTCAAACGTGCTATTTAGGCTGCATTATTTAGAAGTGCTGTATACCAATATTGCGCTAGGTTTGTGTGCGTGGGGGCAGGTGTTATTAAAAAAAATATTCTTAATAATAATAGGCCTAATAATAAAATAGGCTACTCGAGAGTGTGCACGTTCTACATGCCTTAGCTTCTCTGCAACTGTAGCCTGTTTCGTCTCGCCGTTATATTGTGCATTTCCACAGGGGCGCAAACATGAACAACTCAATGTTAACTGTGTTTTTCATGGTTCTGGAATGTTTTGTAGCATCAGCGCAGGATGCCAGAACCACTGATGATCCAGATGAGGGCAGGACTGCTGAAGGGCCAGGTAGAGGAAGACAGTTAGTCAAGATAGACGTTTAGGATGGAAAATATGGCATAGTCTACAGAAGAAAACCATGATATGTGTAGATTAAATAGTGCTGATAATTTAACAAAATCATAATTAAATATGCAAACAAATTAATAAGTGAATGAAAGGATAGGCTAGATAAATACATAAAGTGTGTTTTTCAGCAACATAAAGAAGCCCCTAAATGAAATGTTTGTGTAGCCTCAGAAGATCAGGTGCCTGAAGGCGAATGCAGTCATGGAGAGGCCAGGACCACAGAGGAAACAGGTAGCAGGATTTAAATGAACTAATCATTGAAAATGCATCAAAATAAGACCAAATGAAATAGGTAACCACTGTTTAATCAATAATTGTCTATGTAACCTACATTACTTTTTAATTGTTATTATAGGCCTATGAAGTCAGATGCTAAGAGGGAGGTGCGCACACTGTTATCAACTCAATATTAGATATCTTTTTTATTGTTATGGAATGTTTTCTAGCATCGAAGCAGCAGACCATTTCCACCACTGATGATCCAGATGATGAGGGCAGGACTACTGAAGGGCCAGGTAGAGGAAGAGAGTTAGTCAAGATAGACGTGTTTATGATGTAAAAATATGGCATACAAGAAGAACAACAGAAGTTATGTAAAGGAACTTTGATTTGTGAAAAGACTTCTTTATCATTATCTTTATTTTATTTGAATTTCAATTATACATTGTTAAAGGGGCGTGAATAATTGTATGCCATAATCTAAATAAAATAAAAGGCATTGTGAGAAAATTGTTTTTTGTTGTATCTTTTTCTATTTACTCAAATTTGTCCTCCGTATCAGAGTGGCCTGAATTTGAATTAAATTCCCGGACTGAGAAAAGGGCCCACTCCGGCCCTGGTCATCACTGTCTGAATTTAAGGACTGCTTCACCTGAGACAGTTTCAACAGCTGCTCATTTTATCAAACATATATCAAAAATATTTTTAGCCAGAAAACGTAAAACTGAGTTTCACATAAATCAAGAACACGCTATTTACACATAGCTACAGTGTGTTAAACAGAGAAAATGCTCACTTAGCACTTCATATTTAAAAAAGTACATTCATTCATTCATTCATCCATCCATCCATCCATCCATCCATCCATTCATCCATCCGTCATCTATTCCTGCTTAATCCTATGCAGGGTCTCAGGGGTCTCCTGAAGCTGATCCCAGCTGTCTGGGTGAAAGGCAGGGCTACAGCCTGGACAGGTCACCAGTCCATCGCAGGGCCACATTAATTCTTTTTTTTTTTTCTTTAAATGGTAGCTTAGACTATTTAAGTGAATTTACAACTTTTCATGTATTTATTTATGTATGATTATAATATTAAAATATTCAGTCTATAATGATTTTCTCATTTTAATCTATTTTTTCATAGTCATTTGACCTTATTTATATTTTTTTTAACAGATTTTCTTCTTCCAAGGAAAATGGTCAGGTTATTTTTTATTTTTTTATTTTTTTAAATCCTGCTATGTTCGTTTCTTGGGAACAGCAATAATAATTCCTGGTTAATGTGACCCGAGGCATCTTTGACAATCCAAAAGTGCCTAAAAACTAAACTCTCCCAAAAAACATTGCTTGTATCTCATTACTGACTCCATCACTAACTAATTCAATAAAATATTTGATACATTGTTGTTCTTTGCCTCTCACAGATCATGGTATTAATGAGAATAATTCAATCATTTTTATCTTTTTTAATTAGTCTTGAAGTTTTATTGGTAACTTTTCAAACCTTAAATGACCTCTAAACACATCACAAAGTGACATCAGGTAATTTAATCCCCTCATGAACTCAGGCAAACAAAGTCAATGTAAATGTATTGTAGACAAATGTCAATATCTTTCATCTTTGATCTTCCATTTTTATCTACATTTTCTGTGCTGTTTATTGGTCAGAACAGTTTAGCTGCTCTATGCTGTTGTTATTTTTTTATTCCTTTTTTTGTTTTTTGCCATGGTTGAAGTTGACAATGAAGTTGACTAAACAGAGTTACAGAATGATAGAATGACATATGATGTAATAAGTGCTGTTTTGAATCTTTAGATAGGAGATGGTGTATTAAGTTCATGAATGGGCTGGGATTTTTCTTTTCAGAGTTTACAAGTTCTCCCCATGCTTTAGTGAGATTTCTCATGGTAGGCCAGTTTTCTACCACAGTTCAAATACACAGATGTCAAAATAACTGATCATTTCTAAATTGACCCTAGAAGTGAGACTGTGCAGTTGTTGGTTTTTCTGTGGTCCTGTGATGGACTGACAGCCTGTCCAGGCTGCATCCTGCCTTTCACCTGCAGACAGCTGGGACAGACTCCAACAGACCCCTGTGACCCTGAAAGGAAAGATGTGGTTGTAGAGAACAGATGGAAGCAAACTCTGGAGAAGCAGACTTATAGGTTCAACACATGATCATTTAACTGCCACCTGTTGAAAAACTGTTAAAGAGATTTCTCTTCTACAGAGAATTGATACATTTGATTTATATTAAACTCTAAATATGGAGAGGAGGCCTGCAGCTGCATCCTGGGAGTCAGAGGGAAGTCTGCTTACAACTAAATATTATTTAGATTTTGATCTTCTCTAAAGTGAAATGTTTTCATCATCTGTGTAAATGAAAACTTTCATTTGTCTTCTGAATTAAGTGTTAATTGTGATCTCTATTTAAAGGCACATCAGCTACTTAGTTTATTTAGTTTGTTGATTGTTCAGGGTAAAACCAGTGACAGTCATGCTGATGAGTTCATGTCTGACCAACAATTTTAGGGTTTCTTTTATCATCCTGTTGTCCAAAATCACCTACAATCAAAAGTAGGTGTAATAAATGCAGCAGGAAATTTTATCAACTTCATTACATTGATAGATTACATTAAGGTTAATTACAGTTTTAGGGACGCTGCAAAAAACTATTTTTTTCACTTTTTACCTTCTCTTTCCAATAATTTTTTTTTTCAGTCTGAAGTAACAGGTTACCTAAATAAAGGTATTTGCTACAAACAATGATCAACCATGGAAAACAGAATAATTCAATAAAAAACAAAAGAAAAAAAACAAAACGACACATCAGAGCTCCTCCTCCTGTGAGCTCCTGTCAGTTTTTCAGTGTTGTATTAAAGGACTCCTCCAGCTCCTCCTCTCCTCATCCTCTAAACTCTCTCATCTGTCAGCACTAAGGTCTCTTTCCAACTTCCAACATCATTCTCAGCTCACACTGACAACATGCTGGGGAGCCTCTGTACTCTCATCACTGCTCTGACATGTAAGGAGGCTGACTGACTGCACATCTGACCTCATGTTGGATTCATCAGTCTGTGTGTTTCTCTTCACTTCATGTCATCTTCTTGTTTCAGGTGTGAGTGGTGTGACGGTGCTGACACAGAAGCCTCCTGTTGTGACGGTGACAAAAGGAGAGACAGCCTCCATGGACTGTAACCTGGGAACTGTTACTGGGAGCTCTGTTTTCTGGTATAAACAGATTCCAGGAGCAGTTCCTCAGTTTGTGCTGTATTTTCACTCTTCATATAGTTCTCCAACTTATGGCTCTGGTTTTTCATCACCAAAATTCACATCTACTCATCAGTCAAAATTAGATTATCGTTTGATCATCAACAATGTGGCAGAGACAGACTCTGCAGTCTATTACTGTAAAGCATGGTACAACTCTGCTGCTGTATCACAGTGATTCATGTCATGACAAAAACCTCCCAGATGTTTTTTTTTTTTCAAAATAACCTACTCTTGAAAAAAAAGTGAAACATCCTCATGAATTCTGTGTAAATATAAAGGTCCCATTTCCTGAGACACAAGTACCTCATTTATCACAGATATCTAAAAGGTATATCATCTGCGGTGCACACTGTGGTGTGTTAACAATTAATATTAAAACAAATACAAATGGCAATGGGGGGAAATATAATTTTCAACATAAATTAAAATTTGAAAGAAAAAACTAAATGCTAATGTCAAAATGGTGTGTGTGTTTGTGATAAATATTTGAAAGAAATATACTGTATATAAAAACAAAATAAGACATTAGGTACATCTGTTAAACTGACATGAGAAAAATGAGAGTCTGAAAAAAAAAAGATAAAGTTATACTGAGAAATACTGTAATTATCAGAAGAGAACAGACACAAATGTGTGTTTAAAAAAAAGTCTAGAAAAGTGTAGAAATATAAGTCCTGATCAGTGAATGAGATGTTGACAGTGAAAGTTGGTCTCAACAGGATGTTTCAGTTCCACTCCCCTCATTAGTGAGAGTCAGGAGGTTTTTGTACGACCATGTGTACAAACTGAATCACTGTGGTATTCGGACAAGGAACCAAGCTGATTGTCACAAGTAAGTACTTTTAATATCATCATACAAGATGATTGATTTGAAGTTCTGGATCAAACTGATAGAAAGTTATCAATCTATATGTTTAGAGTTGTTTTAATTATTTATCTTTATTTTCTATCTTGATTTATGTTTTTGTACACCAGTTCTGTGAAAAAAAAGAAGGGAAACATGTTTTTTAGATTTTCATTATAGTTTTGGCTAAACCGTAAAAATAATCAATATGCAAGTGATTTTCGTGAAGCTTTAATTGATTTTTTTTTTTTCATCAGTTTTGGGACCAGACTATTGTTGATGTCGGGAAAATCGTAACATGACTAATATTTTAAATGATTTCTCTCAGTTGAGGCGATTTGGTATTTTCAAGACTGGTGATGTTTAATATCCTGGAAAAGTAAATTGAAGAATTTTTATCTTTTAATTTATTTATTCATCTCAAATATGTAAAAATAACAAATATCTCCATCATACATCAACGTTATTATCAAAATTTCATATAAAACTAAGGGAAACTAGTATGAAAAATAATCTAATTAATATTTAACTCACGACTCATATGAACAAAATTACAAATTAAAAACATTTACATTGTTTTTAAATGATAAGTCTGTGAAATATTTATTTCATGCTTATGTTTATGTTTTTTCTTATTTTTTTGTTCATAAAATTATTTTATCTATTTCATAGATCATTTTCCTGATTATTACATTTGAGTTTGATTCAGATATTTGCTCAAAAAATAAAGTCATTATGATAATTGTTGGGTTTTGGCCGAGCTAATGAACAACAAATGTATTAGGGATTTTTAGATTTTTTTTTCTTATTCTTATTTTTAAAGTGAAAGTGTGAAGTCTTATATCCATGAGATGTTGTGAGTGTGGTCCATGTCCTTCCAGGCTCCAGCCTCCCTCCTCCTGTCCTGACAGTCTTCCCTCCGTCCAGTGCTGAGCTCCAGTCCAACAAAGCCACTCTGGTCTGTCTGTCCAGTCAGTCGGTACCTTTTGCAGATGTGAGCTGGTTGGCTGCTGGGAGTCCAGTGAGCAGTGGGATCTCTACCAGCACCGCCGTTCAGACACCAGAGCAGACTTTCCAGATCAGCAGCTCTCTGAGCATCCAGACGTCAGACTGGAACATGAAGAAAGTTTACACATGTAAAGTGTCTTTGGGCTCCCAGACTTCAGAGAAAACCATCAACAAGTCACAATGTCCTGCTGAACAGTAACAGAGGACCAGGATGATCATTTAACATCTGCTTCTTTACTCTTTCTGCTGTTTGCTCAATATGAACTTTATGTGATAGAAAATGTTTGTAATCCATAAAGTGATACTTAGGCAGAAACTTTGTGTTAGCTTTGCATTTGCTTCATCTTATTCAGCAAAATAAAATGAATAATGCTGCAGTTAAACATTGGTTGGTTCTTTTTTCTTCTCTTCAGCAGCTTTAACTGTAACCTGCAGTGATGATGTTTTCTCTGTGTTGTTCATGACTCTGACAGCAGTGAAGGACGTATCCAGATCCTTTATTCATTAATGAGCAACGTAGGAATGATTCACAACAAGACATATAAAGTAAATAATTCACATAAAAACGTACCTAATAACTCATGTTTTAACAACAAACTGTTTTTTTTTTTTTGTGAAAGATATCTGGCTTCATTTTTAAGAAGCTGATGTGTTGTTAAAGAGTCGTAACAATCCAACAAATACATTTGTGTTACTTTCTAAAACAACAATAGATTTAAAAGAAACAAGTATCACATTTCAGCTAGTTTTGTACCTGAATGTGTGTGATAACATTCAGATATATACATATTTACATTTGTAATACTCCAGGGACTAAACATTGATTTAGAATTTCTTTTATGGTCTGAGCTGACTATAATACTTATGACAGTTGTAAAATGAGGGTAAATGAAACTGAATTTTCATCCTCTGTCAGTGAAGCATCATCTATCTGCACCTCCCTCTCTGTCCTCCCAGGATGCACCTGCACACCTCCTCTCTATATTTATAGTTTCATGTAAATGAAGTGGTCGAGAATCAGATTTCTGTAAGACTGGAAAGTTTCTCAACGGTTAATGTTCAACACAAGTTTAACCAAGAAGGAAAAACATTTTCCAATCAGTTTAATCTGATGATGAACATCATAAAAGCTGTGAGTCGTGGTTTAGTAAAATCAGTACTAGTTGATAACAAATGTCTTTTAATTACATACAAAAATGAAGCATGTTACAAGAGTTGACATCCATGCAATCCTGTTCTAACATGTGACTTTTCACTGCTGGCAGGGAGAGACAGGGAGATGCCTCCCCCTTGTGGTCTAATATTTGTATTACCTTTTTTTTTGATGATGATGATGAAGAGAAGGGCTGGAGGAACTGTTTATTGGATAATGAGTGACTGACAGGAGAAGGAGCTTTGGTGAAATTATGCTTTATTATACAGGATTCACCTTACAAACACACGTGTGAAAAGTTGGAACAGTATGAGCGAAAACTAAACAAAACATTCATTCAAATTATTTGGATTTTTTTTTTTCGCAAATAATATGGACACAAGAGTTCACACTGTTGCCTCACAGCAAGAAGGTTCCTGGTTTGAACCTGTAAAATCACCCCAGTTTTGGTTCAGTCTCTGATTAGCAGAGTCTGTCACCGGGACCAGCTCTCCATCCTACGGGTAAGAAGTTGCGGTCTAGGAGAGCTTCCTCACTAGATTTCCTCAACTTATTTAAGCTGGTGTCGAGGAAACAGTGCAGCAGGAGGGAGCCTGCGCAGGCACGGAGGATCGTCTCCCTCGTGAGGAAAGCGAGGGGGGGCCGAGCAGCCCGCAGTAATTGCAGGGAGCAAGCGGGAGTGAAGAGGAGCGAAGGTCGACGGAGAATTTCTAGAGGAAATCCCAAGACTGCGTAGAATAGCCAACCAGTCTGAACTTTATCCCTGACCCCGAATTTGGTACCTAAGGGAGGCTTTAAGGAACAGACGACTCGATCAGACAAAGACAGAAGAAGAGAAGAATGAGAAAAATGGCGACAGACCAGAAGAACCTTAGCCCAGAAGAGGATGACCCAGGGTTAGGACCGAGGACTGCAGAAACCAAGCCCCATGGGACGGCCTCGCCGTCTGGGAAAGCAGAGGGGCAGAAGAGACAAGCCCAGGAGGACCGAGATAGGTTAACTCAGGGCTTAGGAGGGGCTGAAGACCCACAAGAGAGGACCCAGGATCAGCCGGAAATGGCCCAGAGTCAGACAAAGGACAAGAAACCTTCTGACCCAAGCCTCAGTATGGAGGAAGAATTGAATGAACAGCAGACCACGCCCACACCGTTGATACGGAGTTGTGTAGGAGAGATGGACCTGGATTTTCGCCAGATGCAGCTCAGGGATGAACCCAGCGGAGAAGATAAAGAGAAGAAGAACAGGGGTGGTGCTGAGCCCCCACCAAGCCTCTCATCCGAATCACCGCCACCACAAGAACGACCAGAGAGGATAGCAGGGAGACCCCTAAAATTGAAAGGTAGGGGTGTCCTCCCTTGGCCCCCCTTTTCCCCCAAAAAAGAGATCGCCCCTGACCTTGGAATGGTGTCCCCGGAGGGAAGGGCGGAAGAAGTTAGACCCGGAACCCCGGCACCGGGCCGGGTGGAGTTTCGCTTCTTGTGGGATGACTCGCCGAGGGCCCTGCCTGCCGTGATGAGAAGTCGAGGAGACGAAGGTAAGAGCGTGACAGCGAAGACCCCACCTGAGGTGAAGATAGTGATGAAGGTAAGTCCTCGACAGGAGCCACCGCGATCAGGGAAGATGACAAGAGGCCAGGGAAAGAAGAAGCCGCTGGAGTTCGCTGAGGTGAAGATGGGAACCCTACGACGGCCCCGGGCCCAGCGTGAGGCCGATCTGACCAAAGGGACTAAGCAACCATCCAAGCCGACCCCAACCCTCACGGAGTCCACCCCCACCCTATCAGCCCAGGCAGCCACTGACCCGGAGAGCAGACGGAGAGCCTAAAAAAGGTGCTTATCTGCCAGCTGAGGAGTACAGCAGTGTGACATCCGAGCAGACGGAGGCCCTCCGGGCTGCCCCGACAGGAGGGGGGGGGGGGGCCTGTGAATGAGGGGTTTTAAGGCGCGGGTCACTCTGGGAGGAGCCTACTGGAAGAGGGACGAAAATCTACGCTGAGGTGGATGGAATCCCAAATCTAGTGGGGCACTGGAGCTGAGGTGTCGATGACCCGCCGGAGCCTTGAGAAAGTAGGACACCTGAAGATCCAAATTGTCACCGGAACCATCGAAGAGGAAGTGTGGAAAGGAGTGGTGTGGGCACAAGGCCCCAAAAATCTGATTATAGTAAGAGAATTGAAGAAGAAACCCAGAAAGAATGGGGGCCCTGTGAAGAAGCGGTGGAATCTGCTGCAGTCAAGGTCAGTTCGTTAGAGAGCCAACCCGAGTAGAAACAACAGCCAGTAAACGGAGGGTAAGAGTGACCGGCCAACTAAGTGATTGTCCGCCAAGGACAGAGGAGACAACAACCCTCCTGGATCAGGCTGGAGACCGGTGATCAACGTTAAGGCCCTCAACCGACACTCAACCACCAATCAGGCAGGCCTCATCCACCCCACAGGGGTCTCTGGAGACTCTGCAGGTTAAGAAGTTCAAGTCTGAGAAGAAAGAAGAGTTTCGGCAGCTGAGCCTGGACGGCCGTCGACCAAAGGCCTCTGAAAGGCCTGAGGAGGGCCATTCATGCAGCTGAAAGACTGGAACCCGGGAGTCTCATGACGAGGTTGCTAGTGGGGGTGAGGTTGCTAGCGGAGGTGAGGTTGCTGATGAAGGTGAGTGGTGAGGATGATGACGCCGTGCTGAAAGTGTGAAACGAAGGAGGGGGTATGGACTCTGTATTGGTGAGGTAATTGTAGTGAGACGGGAGATAAAACCCTCTGTGGGGCAACGAGTTCAAAGGAGCTAAAAATAGCACAGTAGCTCAACATGCTTTGGGAGAGAGAAAAGAAAAAGAAGAAGACAGCTGTGTTATGGCTGCACATGGAATTGGATGGGCTGTGGCAAAGGGCACAGGCCGAAGAAGGAATACACGGGCGGAGAAACAAGGAGGTGGACCGCTACGTACAAGAGAGAAGAATTGTCTTCGTCGGGATCGAGGGGGACAGGACACCTAGAGGCCGGGTGGTCCCAACAAGAGCCGTGGGGAAGATACTGGCCCCGCAGGGAGCGCGGGGTCATGTAGTCACATTCCCCACATGGAGGAAATTGGAAGAAGCAACAGCTCTGGATCGCCTGAAGCCAGACAAGCCATGTTCTGCGAGACTGCGTTGTGTGAGGGTCATACGATGCAGGGAGAAGAGGAATGGGTTGAAGGCTGGACCATCAGAAGTACCGTGTCATGGAGATTACAGGGAAAGAGAGAAATACCTGTTGGTACTGTTTTGAGCTATGTTAGGTTATGGGGCAGGGAGAGCCATGGAGAAGGAAACCAACATAGTTCAGCAAATACTAGACAGTGATAGGATGTTACTGACGAGGATCCAGAGAGTGGAGCAACTGCCGATTTTCAAGCTAGAAGGAACCAGGAACCAGGAACCAGGAACCAAAGATGGCTAGTGGCAGAGGAAGGAGAAAAGAAGAGACAGCCTCAGCTCTCGGTACTCTGGGTGCGAGGGAGAGGGCTGACGTAATGGGAAGATAAGAAGCACACTTCAGCCCTGCGCTCTGTGAGGAGAGAAAGGGCAGACGTAAACAGGTGATAAGAAGAACGACCTCAGCTCTGTGATGTGTGAGGGCTGATGAACTACATTGAGGACAGAAAAGGAACCGTTGCTCGAGGAGAGAGCAACAGAGAAGTCCGGCCCGTCAGTTGGAGGAGCAAACCAGCCTATGGAAGTGTGGTTAGGCTTAGTCTTAGACCCCCTGTATGGTGTGTGAAACATTGAACACGTCAGTGTCACCATAATCTGTGCTGAATGGTTACAGGAGCAAGGAGGGGGGTGGGTGCTGGCAGCTCTCTCCTGGCTGGACGGGGTGGGTGGATTCTTTTATTATTTTTATTTAACCTTTATTTTACCAGGGAAATCCTTTGAGAACAAGTTTCAAGGGAGCCCTGGCAAAGAGAGCCGCCTTAAAAGTTGCACATAAAACAGAGAAAATATAATCCACACAAACAATAAATAGATAACAGTACATTGACTCAATTAACAAGGCTTAATTACAGTTGCCACTGGTCATGTGGTTTATAGTCCATGCAGCTCATTTCCATTTAAAGTTAAAATAAAGGGTATTTTCTTAGAAGTGGCGGCCGGCTCAGAGGCTGTATGAGAACTTTAACCAATTAGTTTGCTTGCTTGCTTGCTAACCGGCTCCATCGAACTCTGTACAAGAATAATAACTGTTGAAAAATTGTGTTATCTCCATCCTATCCTCTAGGGAGGAGTGTCCTGCATGTGCTGCGGTGCCAGTTTGGAGCAGGCCCGCACCCTGTGGGATGTCAGCTCGGCCTTTTGGTGTACGGGGTGCTACGGGGCAAACTTCAGGGTCCAGTCTGCAAGAGGCCTCCTGGGGGACCCGAATCCGCCTATCAGGGGCAGCCCGCACTCCTGTTGGGAGTTCGAGAATGGTGCCAGGCATATTGGGGGTGCCCTGGGCTGGGGCTCGGACAGGGAGGCTCTGGGCTATCATTTGGAAATAGCACAAGGGGAATATACCCCCCTCTATATGAAAGTGTGGGAATGTCGGGACGGATCAAGGGTGACTACCTCCCATCAGCTGGATGGCCGGCTGGTAAGAGTGGGGGAAAGGCTGGTTGGGGGCCCCCAGCCTGCCCGTCCGGTGACCCCCCAGGTTGATGCCTCGACCCAGACCCATGCCATTGTCTGGTACGGCGAAGAACCGGGAGTGCAGATGCCAGGTGTAGTGACGCCGCCGGCTGCACCCGAAGACATGGAGCTAGATGAAGATGAGGATGAGGAGCAGTGGCTGCTGTGTGGTCCGTCGCGGGTGGTGAGTCCAGGGGAGCTGCTGGATTTGTTCACGAGGGCATTGGGCAGCGTGGCCCCTCCTCCCAGCCCCTCCAACAGCCCGGCACGTGTGCAGGAGGACCAGCCTTTGGGAGCAGTACAGGCTGACACTTCAACGGCGGAATGGGACGGGGACGTAGGACGACCAACCTACGACCTCTCGGCAGCCGCTGAACCTCCAATGGAACCTGGATCCTCCTACTCCCCAGTGTCCTCGGTGGCGCCCCAGTCCCCCGAGTCCCCTGGGACGCTGGACCCTCCTAGGTCTGCTGGGACCCATGCACCTGCAGTGGACGCTGGACCCTCCTACTCCCCAGTGTCCTCTGTGGCGCCCCAGTCCCCCGAGTCCCCTGGGACCCCGGAACCCCCCATGTCTGCTGGAGCCCCCGACCTCTCGGCGGCCGCTGAACCGCCAGTGGAGCCAGTGGAAACCCGGACCCTCCTGCTCCCCGGTGTCTTTGTCACCCCAGTCCCCTGGCTCCTCGGTGATCCCTGTGTTGTCCCCATCGCCCGTTCCCCGCGACTCCCCTGGGGGCATGTGTTCCCGGGGGACATGGGGGGATATGGTGGTGGTTGACGAGTGGGTAGGGGAGCCGCCGGCTACTTGGCAGGGAGGTTTGCCGGGGGACGAGGATGTGTTGGCTCTGACACCGTGGGAGGAGGATGGAGAGCCGTGGCTGGTGGACCACGAAGTTGGGTGGCCTGTAGATGTTCCTCAGGCGGGGAGGTTGGGAGGTCCAGGGGTGCGGGAGCAACAGTTTGGGATGCCCCGGCATTCCCCGCCACGGAGGGAGAGGCGTAGGCACCGGAGAAGGGGGTGGTATCGCCGCCGGCAGGGGGGATGTGAGCAGAGATATGGGTTCTGAAAAAGGCGGGGAGGAGGAGGGTAAAGAGAGTGGAGATTCGATTCTCCTGTGATTTCTGGAAAATCGAAGGGGGGATGTATAATCTCATGTATAATCAATAGTCTGATTTATAGTCAGTAATCAGATTTTTAATTGGTTCCCAGGTATAATCAATAGTCTGATTTATGGTCAGTAATCAGATTTTTATTTTGGTTCTCAGTATAATCAATAGTCTGATATGGTCAGTAATCAGATTTTTATTTGGTTCTCATGTATAATCATTAAGTGGATTTTATGGTCAGTAATCAGATTTTTATTTTGGTTCTCATGTATAATCATTAATCTGGTTTAGGGAGTGATCAGATTTTTATTTTGGTTCTCATGTATAATCATTAATCTGGTTTAGGGTCAGTAATCAGATTTTTATTTTGGTTCTCATGTATAATCATTAATCTGGTTTAGGGAGTGATCAGATTTTTATTTTGGTTCTCATGTATAATCATTAATCTGGTTTAGGATCAGTGATCAGATTTTTATTTTGATTCTCATGTATAATCAATAATCTGGATTGTCATTAGGAGTCAGATTTTTACTCAGTGTTCTGACTTGTCATCAGTATTCAGAGTTTTGATCAAGTGCTCAGGTGTTTAGTCAATAATCTGGGTTGTACCCAGTAATTAGATTTTTACTTGGTACTCAAGTATAATCTGATTTATAGTAAGTAATCAGGTTTTTACTTTGTATGCAAGTGGTTAGTCGATAATATTACTCTTACCCTTAGTACCCTTAGTTACCCTTAGTAACTCAATATTACTCAATGTTCTGATTAGTCTTCAATAAATAGATTTTTCCTGGTACTCATGTGTAATCATTGATCTGATTTATGGTCAGTAATCAAATTTTTTCTCAGTACTTTAGGGTGCAGAGTTTAATCATCAGATGGACGACGGGGATTGTAATTGATTTTGTTCTGCTTTAAATAGAATGTGTGATGTGTATCAGGGGTCAAGTTTATTCTAAAACTGTTCTTCACTAAAATTTTCTTGTGGTTATTATTGATTGATTTACCTGTGATTTCTGTAGAATTGAATAGGAGTTTTGTTCAGCACTCAGACCATTAGACAGTACTCAGACATTTTACCCAGTAAAAGTTTTCAGTCAGTGACAACACTAGGAACGTGATAGGAGGATGGCCCTGTGTGCAACGTGGCGTGGGCGACCCGACGTGATCCAGCGGACCCGAAGATGTGCAGGCTTGGACGGCCAGCAAGGAGGCTGACGGTGGAGGGGGCTTGCTCGCCATGTCTGTACCCACAACAGGGGGGGGGGAAGCTGAGCAGTTCCAAGGAGGGGGTGTCGAATGACCCTGAAAGATCGTTGGAATCAGCTCAGCTTCTAATCAATAATCACTATTAACTCTGTGTGTGGAAGTGTTAAAAGAGAGAATGATATGACATGAGGAGGTACACAGGCCAGAGTGGGGTAACAGAAAAAGTGGTAATTGAGGTGATTTGGAATCAATCTATAAGCAATGACATGGGTGATTCAATAATTCAATGATCAGAACCGATGATTGACCAGAAAGATGTATTGCAGATGTGTCCGGTATGATTTGGACCAGGACTGTGAGTCAGCGGCTGAGTGGAGTCACTGTGGGATGTAATGTAAAACAACCCGTATGTTTATCAAAACAGGAATAGAGGGGAGGAAAACGGAATAAAGTATTAGATGGGGGTTTTATAAGGTATAAATCCCAAAGATAATAATAATTAGCCATGAGGATACTGCTGAAATAGAGGGGAAATAAGTTGAACAAATTATGAATGAAGGTTTTGATAAATTAAGCTACTTGTTGATTAACTAGTTATTCCAAACAACTCGGCAGGCAGAACTACGAAGTCATAACAGAAGCAGGAGGAAGGTGGGTAAAGGTAAACAATAAAGTTACTTCGCCATACACAATAATGGGCCAGGTGTCTGGGTCAAATGGCGATGTCATCAGCCTCCGCTCAGCAGGGCCTAGGCAAGGGGGGGGCTGTGTGTTTGATACGGAACGGTACCTGGGCCCAGGCTGCAGACTGGGGTTCGTTACCGAATCTGTTATCAAATACGAACCAACCAATCAATCAATCAGTTAAGGTAACATTGGAACGTATATTGATGAGCAGATCGTTGGGAAAAGGGTTAGCGTTAGCTGATAAGCTTTAGCTTAATGAGCTGTATAGCCAAGAAAAAACAAGATGGCCTTGGATTGGTGATATGGAAGATGTCATGCTGTAAAACATATGAAGTCATTGGGGGGACAGGGCCTGTGGAATATGAATGATGTAAACGGGATATGTAAAATTATGCACGCCTCTGTAAATGTGATATGTCCAATCAGAAGTGGTATACGACTTTGTGAAATTATGTATGCATATACAAATGTAAGAGAACCAATCAAGGATATGGAAGGCCAACAAGAGAGACATTTTTGGCTAAAGGCAGACTGGACGTAAAAGAGAGAGAGAGGAGGAGAACAGCATAAAAGGAGAAGACAGAGAGAAATTCGGGGTTCTTCCGTGGGCGTCTTCGAAGAAGCAGGACTAGCTGGACCAAGGGAGCTGACCAACCATCAGGAGGGAAAGACCTGAAGGATTTATTTCTCAAGAATCGAAGACGAGGACGCAGGAACGGATTAACCATTTTTCCCAACTTGAGGAATATAATTTGGAGTTTTGGAATTACCCTAGCTCACTGCTAGCAAGGAGGAGGGGCCGAATCAACGTACCTGCAGGCCTGATCGTTTTGGTCTCTCTCTCTCTCACTGCCAGCAGGCCTTGTGAACGCAAAAGGCGCCACATTGCGAACCAGTCTGTCCTTGAACCAACCAGATGGATCAATCAGTAAGCCACAGCTTTAATTTGCCTTATTAGAATTAGAATTGTTTAACCAATCAATGCTGTTGCTTAACCTTGCTAATCTGCTTTAATAAAATAAAAACTATTATAAGACGTCGTGGTGGACATTACATCTGTATCCAGAATTTTGAAGACTTGTTTATGCCTCTGCACTAACCCACACAGGTTCTTATGGGTTATTTTAGCCACATTTTTGTCAAAGTGTCCCTGGGGTTTGCTGTACGAGCCACTGAATTTTTCCTCCTCGACACTGTTTAGATTAGTTGGACCTGAAACTCACTTTTCCATGTCCCTGTTCGGGCGCCAAATGTAAAATCACCCCAGTTTTGGTTCAGTCTCTGATTAGCAGAGTCTGTCACCGGGACCAGCTCTCCATCCTACGGGTAAGAAGTTGCGGTCTAGGAGAGCTTCCTCACTAGATTTCCTCAACTTATTTAAGCTGGTGTCGAGGAGATACGCCTAGCTCTAACTACCTACTTCCAGACACATGCCCCGCCCACTCCAATAACTGTCCTTCAGAGGAATAGCCGGGGGCTCAAAGTCCAGCTATTGGTCGCGTCTGTTAACGGCAGCTCTCCTCTCGATTCGGGCACTTGTTACTGGCTAGGAAAAATTCAGTGGCTCGTACAGCAAACCCCAGGGACACTTTGACAAAAATGTGGCTAAAATAACCCATAAGAACCTGTGTGGGTTAGTGCAGAGGCATAAACAAGTCTTCAAAATTCTGGATACAGATGTAATGTCCACCACGACGTCTTATAATAGTTTTATATTTATTAAAGCAGATTAGCAAGGTTAAGCAACAGCATTGATTGGTTAAACAATTCTAATTCTAATAAGGCAAATTAAAGCTGTGGCTTACTGATTGATCCATCTGGTTGGTTCAAGGACAGACTGGTTCGCAATGTGGCGCCTTTTGCGTTCACAAGGCCTGCTGGCAGTGAGAGAGAGAGAGACCAAAACGATCAGGCCTGCAGGTACGTTGATTCGGCCCCTCCTCCTTGCTAGCAGTGAGCTAGGGTAATTCCAAAACTCCAAATTATATTCCTCAAGTTGGGAAAAATGGTTAATCCGTTCCTGCGTCCTCGTCTTCGATTCTTGAGAAATAAATCCTTCAGGTCTTTCCCTCCTGATGGTTGGTCAGCTCCCTTGGTCCAGCTAGTCCTGCTTCTTCGAAGACGCCCCACGGAAGAACCCCGAATTTCTCTCTGTCTTCTCCTTTTATGCTGTTCTCTCTCTCTCTCTCTCTTTTACGTCCAGTCTGCCTTTAGCCAAAAATGTCTCTCTTGTTGGCCTTCCATATCCTTGATTGGTTCTCTTACATTTGTATATGCATACATAATTTCACAAAGTCGTATACCACTTCTGATTGGACATATCACATTTACAGAGGCGTGCATAATTTTACATATCCCGTTTACATCATTCATATTCCACAGGCCCTGTCCCCCAATGACTTCATATGTTTACAGCATGACATCTTCCATATCACCAATCCAAGGCCATCTTGTTTTTCTTGGCTATACAGCTCATTAAGCTAAAGCTTATCAGCTAACGCTAACCCTTTTCCCAACGATCTGCTCATCAATATACGTTCCAATGTTACCTTAACTGATTGATTGATTGGTTGGTTCGTATTTGATAACAGATTCGGTAACGAACCCCAGTCTGCAGCCTGGGCCCAGGTACCGTTCCGTATCAAACACACAGCCCCCCCCTTGCCTAGGCCCTGCTGAGCGGAGGCTGATGACATCGCCATTTGACCCAGACACCTGGCCCATTATTGTGTATGGCGAACTTTATTGTTTACCTTTACCCACCTTCCTCCTGCTTCTGTTATGACTTCGTAGTTCTGCCTGCCGAGTTGTTTGGAATAACTAGTTAATCAACAAGTAGCTTAATTTATCAAAACCTTCATTCATAATTTGTTCAACTTATTTCCCCTCTATTTCAGCAGTATCCTCATGGCTAATTATTATTATCTTTGGGATTTATACCTTATAAAACCCCCATCTAATACTTTATTCCGTTTTCCTCCCCTCTATTCCTGTTTTGATAAACATACGGGTTGTTTTACATTACATCCCACAGTGACTCCACTCAGCCGCTGACTCACAGTCCTGGTCCAAATCATACCGGACACATCTGCAATACATCTTTCTGGTCAATCATCGGTTCTGATCATTGAATTATTGAATCACCCATGTCATTGCTTATAGATTGATTCCAAATCACCTCAATTACCACTTTTTCTGTTACCCCACTCTGGCCTGTGTACCTCCTCATGTCATATCATTCTCTCTTTTAACACTTCCACACACAGAGTTTAATAGTGATTATTGATTAGAAGCTGAGCTGATTCCAACGATCTTTCAGGGTCATTCGACAAACCTCAGCAAGGGTCTTTCTGTGTGGAGTTTCCATGTTCTCCCAGTACTTGCGTGGGTTTCCTCCAGCTTCCTCCCACAGTCCACAGACATGCATGTCAGGTTTATTGGTGGTTCTAGATCGCCTGTAGGAGTGATTGTGAGTGTGTGTGGTTGTTTATCTACATGTGGCCCTGCGATGGACTGGTGACCTGTCCAGGGTGTACTCCTGGCTTTCACCCAAAGAGAGCTGGGATAGACTCCAGCAGATCCCCCTGACCCTGAATAGGACTCAACGGGTATAAATAATGGACGGATGGATCGACACAAGATATTTCGTATTTTTCTCCTAAAATCTATTTTATTTGTTAGTGAAAATCTTTTTTTTTTCTTGTGTATAAGACAATATATCATGACTTTTTTTTTAGGAAGCTGACAGTTTTTTGAGGATAGCACAAGAACGCGGCAAAAAAAAAAAACTGTTCTTAGCAGCTGTCTTTAGGGATGGAAATCAGACACTCATTCCACACATTACCAATTCAGTAAATCTGGAACAATTCTGCTGCAAGATTGAAAATCTGTGATGGGCCCCTGCAAACTTCAAACCTCAGATGACACGACATGAAGAATCCCAAGAATCATGGTTGTAAAAAAACAGTTCTCACGGCCTACAGGAACGAGCTCTATTCACAAATGATACTTAATACTTAACTGTTTAAAAAGACATCTTGTGTTAACTATGTCCAAAGGCCTGGTTGTGGTTGTGAAAGATGGTGGTTGCTGGATGTGTAGTATGAAATGAAATGAAAAAATACTTTAAATACCTCTCTAAATCCCATAAAGGGAAATTCAATTGTATGAATGGAACCAAATAGTAACTGTAGATACACTTGGTATCCACATGTCCATTTTTGTTTTTTTTATGTGTTTTAGTCTTAAAATGCAAACAAACAACAAACAACATCTGTATCCATGGTGTCAACAAAAACTACAAGTAAATTCAAGAAAGACTTCATACTTAACCATTACACTTACCCATTTTCATGATGCTTAACAAAAGAGGCCTGCAGATGCATCATGTAGGTCAGAGAAAGGAGCTGAAATCAAGAGACTGTGTTGCTATTTTCATGTATACTTTTCTGTGAGTGCATCTATGTGTGCCTACAATAAATGTATTTTTTTCAAAATGAGTGTATGCCTGATAGTGATCCATTGCTGCTCTCTAGTGTACTTTGAGGTGAATTACAACACAATACACAAACATTTCCTCACATTGAATGCATACACCCTAAATTAACAAAAAAAGATAACCCCACACATATATATTATTAAATGTGTTCTTAAAGAGTTACAATGTGATTTTATAAATGTTTATCATAATTTGTAAAACATGCATTTCTAATTTAAATCTTTAGAGACTTCCTGAATGCAGATGTTTTCTCCTTCTCTACACCTCTAAACACTGATGTGTTCCTCTCACAATACTTGCAACTGCACTTGCCAATATATACTGCTCAAACAAAATGAAAGGAATATTTCAAAATTTTACAATTTATTGAAAACAAAAAGTCATGTAAATGGTCACTGGAAATCAAAGCAATCATAAAATAATCATAATTAGATTGACATCCAAAAAATTTAACGGAAATTATCCTATGCATTAACTTGTGCTATACATACATTCTGTGAAGAGAACTAAAACACCATTGAGATTTGTATTATTCTATTAAACAGAAGTAACCATTAGAAAGAATTTTGACCACTACTTAATAGATGATTTCTTGCTTACACTCACCAGCCACTTTATTAGGTCCATTATTAGTCCTTTATTAGGCTCATTAACGCAAATTTCTAAACAGCCAATCACATGGCAGCAACTCCATGCATTTAGGCACACTGTAAGCAATTGCTGTAAATTTACAGCCAATTTTCAACGGTAAAATACTGTTTTCATGTTTAACAGTTTAGTACTGTAATACACAATGCATTGTGGGCTTCTTAACATGGAGCAACAGGAAAGATGCTGTAAACGGTATGCTGCGGTTTTAAATAACGGTATAGACTACAGTATTTTGGGGAAATTTTCCAGAAGAGGACTCCAGAAGGCACAGCGTGCTACATATCATCTGTCTTCATCACAATGATTCTGATTTTGCATCTACAAAATTAAACGGTACGTAAATCAAAATCTTTTTTCTTTGACTCTGGGGGGGCTATCTTATTTATACTGCCAAGAATGTTTGATATAACACTCGGGAGTTTGTCTAGCTGTATGTAAGCTATCAGTGCTTTTTATCTATTTGAATAGGGTAGCCAGAACAATATTCTACTATGGGATATTTCTTTGTCTTGTTGTAGTTGTTGTTTAATCTTGGTTAATGATAATATACGTAACTTCATCGGCATAAATCCAGAGAGAGGGACAAAGGCCAAAAGGGGCAAGGTTGTCTCCAAGAAGAAAGGTGTGATTGTCCAGAAGAAGAAGTCTCCTACAGTCAACACCACACGTCTCCATGCTCCTGAAAAAACCCCTTGACTTTGAATGGGACTTCATTTAGATCAGTGAGTTCTCCTTAATCTTGCTGTCTGTCCATGTGTTGTTTGCAGTGCAGTGACAGGGCATTGCTATTAAGCCGCAAGAGTGGTATTATTAGCTTTATAAGCATTAACTTGGAGATGATATTGTTCATTCCAGATTGTATAATATTTGTTTATTGTTTCACAGTGGCTGCACAGGAACAATGCTGCAGTGGAACAGTGGCTAACAAACTGATGTTCATCTCTCCTGGATCAACAAGATTTTCAAATCTTCAGGGCAGTTCAGACTCCTGGAACTACAGTAAGATGTAAAAACCCAAACCTACCTCACAGGACTATTTTAATAAGTAAACTGCAAGTCGCAAGCTTGCACTGGCAGAGGAGTTGATTACAGTTTCTGCCTTAAATGTTCTCTTTTTTCCACATTACTGTTATGATGCATAATGTCACAATGTTCTAACTGTACTGTAAAAGTTTTGAAATGGCCTTGAGGCACTTTTTCAAAATGTTTTTACCTCTGTTTTCCAAATGTTGTTAATTTTGCATACAGTTCTGCATTTTCATAGACAGCATAAAATACATTGCAGAGTACAGTACATAATGTAAATCTTTTAAGTGGAGTTTAGAGGAAATTTTAATCTATCTCACAGGACTATTTTAAGAGGAAAAACACATGCTGGTTTGCTAAATGTTTTTACTCATGTAATCAAAAAGGTCTTAATGTTCCTACCTTGAAAATAGTCTTAATAATGTTTAAACACTTATTTCCTCTGTATTTGTTGCGTTGGTCTTTTTCGTAGACCCAGTGTGTCATTGAACAAGCGTTCAAACTTGTGTTAAAGACAATGTTGAATAATATTGGCATTGGCTCAAAAAGTCAGCTATAGGTTATGTCCTGACAAGCAGGTTATGCACTGACAAGCAATTTAAAAAAAATAAGTTTATCACCATAGTGTGAAACAAACACTACTAGGCTGTCTCTGTTTGCTACTTGAAATTTTTTCTCAGTGTCAACCAACAGGGTTTATTTTGTCTTTTTTTTTCCTCAATTTTTTGAATCTAGCAGTATTCAGTATTATATTTCCTACTAAAATAAATCATTTTGAATCTCTCTAAGTTTTTATTGCTCATTTTGCACAATATTCACACACTGAAAAAATGGAATAAGAGAGGTTGTTCAGTTTTTAAAACTAAGTTAAGTTTACACTGTCATGTTTTTATTGCACTTCTTCTCTAAACATGATTCAATTATGAAACATCACTACAAATGCTCTTGTTGTGAAATTGACATGTTTCAGTTATGTTCACAGTATGTGAAATAGTTGCACTTTGTGGTAAAGCACCGCCTACTTTTTTAAAAAATGAAATGCCCCTCCTCCTGCTTTGACCGGGAAAATAGCTTCAACTGTCAAGAAGGGAGCCATTTTTTTTCGTTGCTGCTCGGGACTCAGGAGTTTTTCTAAAAGGTAAAACTTTTAAAAAACTTTCTATCATTTCATTGTAATGTCAATATTTTGCTTCAGTAACCAGAAATTGTAACTTTTGATAAGGGGGGAAAGAAAGCTAAGTTAAGTTTAATGTTCGTTTTTATATCACTAGACTACCATATTTTAGGTTAATTAATTCAAATTCAAATATACTTTATTGATTCCCCAAGGGGGAAATTCAAGTTTCAGTGCACCAGTCTGGTGTGTACTGGAGGAGCTGCTGGCGTCATGCC
>JAGFBZ010001272.1:0-42005 GCA_018398805.1 Hirundichthys speculiger | reverse complement strand
GTTGTCAGAAATGTGAAAATGAAGAAGAACTGATTTCACTTTGGGTGTGATCTGGAAGAAATCCTGGATTCTGGATCACTTTCAAATTTTTGATAACATTGCGGTCATTGGGGTCAAAAATTTTGTTTCTCAATATCTCCGTTAATTATTGCCTAACACTCATGAAATTTGACTCAGGGATTGACAATGGGAACCTCTATCAAATTTAAAAGGCTGATCCGGATCTGAACCAGAAAGCGGATTTTATTGCAATTTATAAATCGCTATATGGGGGAACCCATACACAAATCTGATATATGGCCATATTTTTAAATAACATATATAATATCGGTGTCCATATATGTCTTTCACATATGTGAACATATATTGGTACATATTTGGAGCATATATTTTAAAATATTACAAAAATGGCCCCTTTTATATATGGAAAATATATGTGGCACATATATGTATGGCATATTCAGCACATATATTTTTCAAACATATATGTCACATATATTAGTATAGCATCAATGTTGGTATATGAAATAGCAATATATTGCTCATTATATGTATTTGACTTGTATATAAAAATAAGCCATCAAAAATATCTAGTCAACAAATTTTAACAATTATTTTGGAATATATGTCATAAAACAAATATCTAGACTACATATTTGCACATTTATTCTGACATATATGTAAAGAACAAATATCTAAACTACATATTCCAACAATTATTTTGGAATATATGTCAAATACAAATATCTAGACCACTTACTTTACCATATATTTTAAAAATATTTCAAAAGCAAATACCTGTTCTACATGTTTTCACATGTATTTTAGAATATAAGTTTAAATCAAATATTGCAATTACATATATGTACATATATCATAAAATATTTTGGCAAATATGTCACCTATATGTACATATATGGCCATATATCAGATTTGTGTATGGGAACTGTTGTGCTTGGAGGAGGTCTGCACTCTCCAAGTGCTTTTCTAGTTAGACCAATAAATTAGGCATCGCATGAGGAGGAAAATAGTGGAGCCTATTTTCTCGCTTCAGAAACACTTTCATGAACAACAAGTCAACAAACTGACAGCCAGGATTGTTAATCTCACAGTACAACTCACAGTACAGTACGTTCATGTATGTCTTAAATCCATTTTAAAATAACCTTTAAAATTTCACAAATACATTTATGTCAAAACTTGAGGCCAGAGTGGGCACAAGGGCTTTGAACTTTTATTTCTAACTTTTGTGATAAATCTAAAATAACAGCAACTACATCAAGTAGCAGACTAGAACAACTATAGGAAGTACCAGAAAGCTGGTGGAGAACCTTTACACATTGAGCCTCATTCATGAAACATAAACTAAACTGATTTGTACATTAACAGCTAGCAGCACAAAATTGAATTGTGTGTCAGCACTGAAGAGATTGTTGGTATTTCTAAACTTTTCGTAGCTACAAATAAAATCTGACCACGTATAGAGCTGCTGTAAATAAGTATAAATAAATAACTGTCATTCTTAGACTTTATGACGTTGATGCCTCATATGGACCGTTATTCTCACAATATAGTAAACCACGTTTTAATTGTAAGAAAAAAATATATAATATAACACATGGTATTAAATATCAGTATTAAGTCCTTGGCTTGGTGGTTAGCACTGTTACCTCATAGTAAGAAGGTTCCTGTTTAGAAACTCAGCAGGGGCCTTTCTGTGTGAAGTTTGCATGTTCTCCCCGTGCTTGCGTGGGTTTCCTCCGGGTACTCCGGCTTCCTCCCACAGTCCAAAGACATGCATGTCAGGTTAATTGGTGGTTCTAAATTGCCCATAGGAGTGATTGTGAATGTGTGTGGTTGTTCGTCTACATGTGGCCCTGCGATGGACTGGCGACCTGTCCAGGGTGTACCCCTGCCTTTTGCCCAAAGAGAGCTGGGATAGGCTCCAGCAGATCCCTGAGACCCGACATAGGATAAAGCGGACATAGATGACTTAATGGAGGTCCTGCTTATACAGGGAACAGAGGAGCCATGATCTGATTTTTTTTAACTCCTTTTTCTCCAACCTCAGGTCTTACTACAAGCATTTCAAAGCCTCCTCAGATGGATTTGTGAGATTAGGAGTTTACCCAATGGTTTGATGGGCCACATAATATCTAATTGTTCAGATCAGTTCAGTTCAACTCAAAACACTGTATTTGTCCCCGGGGGACAATTTAAGGCACTTGAAGTAAGGAACAAGAAACCTCAAACATTTGTACACCGAGACATTAAGATGGGTTGAGATGGACTAACATCAGCACAAATAAAGTTATTGTGATGATAATAGGATGGAATAGCTTGTTCCTCTCGTTTTACCGAAGTGGGAAGTTGACGATGAGAAACACCAGCAGTATAATTGTATGTCCTTCATGACGTTTGATGATGATGATTGTTGCTCTAATTCAACACAACACCACACACAGCAAGCCACAACTGCAGAGGCTGTTGTGGCTGGTTGTGGCTGCTCACCAAGTGAATGTCGTATCTCACGTGCACGTCACTTTTTTTTTTCTTTCTAGGAACATACACGACTGACATGACAAACGAACGTGGGATATGTGTGGCAACCACGATGCATTCACGGATATATGATAAATGGCAAGTATATTCCATCCAGGCCTCAAACCTCTCTACGTTGTGGTCCCAGGTTTGGTTTATGCTAATTAATTAGCTTTGTTAGCATGCTCTCAACATGCGATCAGTTGAAATTCACTGACATGCACATGTTTAAAGGAGTAGGTTTTCAGCAAGGAGGTGATTTATGTGCAGATCTACTCACAGATTTATAAACATTTCACGAGTGAGGCCCAACGTCTCTAAAGTGGTGAGAATGCTGAGTCACTGTTAGCAAAGCTGTTATTGAACTGACAAGGAGAATGATTTAAACTTCTCACCTTTTTTAATGAGTTTGGTGAAAAGAATGATAACACTATGGTATTTTCTCTATAAGCTAAACATAAAACTTCTTTTTAAATGAAAAAAATAGATATATACAATTTTACTGAATTGGTGCCATTTTCTTGTTGCCATGCTAAACAATTAAAGTGAATTTTTAAACTTTTTTCAATACTGAATATAATAGCACACACATTGAAAATATACAACTTATGTATTGGTCAATCTCAGGCTGCCTCACTGCATATTTTACAAGATGACTTAGCAGAATAAAATGGCACAGTCCTGTTACCAAAACTCATGCTATTATAAAAAGCATGTAAAAATGTGTATGAGTAACAGCAGTGAAAGGAACAAGACTGAGGTTTATCATAGTATTAGCAAATAATAATGAAATATAGAAACACAGCATTCTGATAACTTTAGGATACAAAGTGCATTCTATTGATTTACAAAAAAATGTATATCTTTTATAAACAAATAACATGAAAAATAATTTAGGTAACAGGACAACAAATTAAGATTTACCTTGTTAGTCATAGTTTCAATATTAATGAAATGTACGAAAACAAAAAGGAGAACTTTTAACATTCCTGAGTTGCATCACTTTTTAGGAAGGTTATGGTAACAGCACTGAGCCAGCATAAGCTTGGCAGTCTCCATGAAAATATGAAGGTTTGTAGGTATTATAAGGTACTGTAACAAAATGAATGAATATTTTCTACAAAGTGAAAACGGCAGATTAATTGTCTAATTTCCATAAGCCCGTGTTTGCTGGGGGGTCTTTTAGCATTAATTAAATAAAAATGTGTTAAGTTTTTATATGTATATGTCTCTAAAGTGTATTTAAGCAGAACTTGAGCTGATAAAATATTAACAACCTAATCATGAATTCAACTAAATGGACAGATGGAAGGTTATAACTTCCAATAGCTATATATGAGGATAAAGAAGTGTAATTTTACAACAGAACTTTGATTTCTTTTTGTTTTTTTAATGCCAGAGAGACATGGAATCATAACAGTTTCGCTCACTGAATGACCAGCGAACAGAGCTATTTCCTTCTATAATCATTCCTGTCCCATAATGTGATGGATTTAGGCCCAGAATCAGCTGGTGCACGTGACTGTGAGTGAAGTTTTCAGTTTTCAGCATCCCTTTGTAACGCCTCACTGGAGATGCAGCTGACTATAAGCACATGCAGCTCAGCATATTTCATATCAAGCGTGCTCTCACTTTGGGTGTGTCCTGTCTGCATCTGGCCCGAAGTCTGACCAAAATTAGTGGCCTGCTTTTGTCCGTCCCATCCACAACGCCACATCATTATAGCCGTGGCGTTGCGAACCCTCTCATTCTGCCTAGACCTCGCACTGAAATAGACCAGCCGCCCTTGCGCTCTCTTTAGAGTGAGCTCAAGCCTGTCAGGGGGAGAAAGTATTTTTGACCCAGGAGCTCATACACTGGAATGCTTTATTCTAGAGAAACAAACAGGAAAAGCCACATTTTCTTCATTGAGAGTGACTTTGACCTCACTTCATTCAGCTTTACTGTCACCTTTGTATCAAACTGGACCTGGCATTTTGTGCTTCCTGGAAAGTTAGTGAGATTTGACAGGTGTATTGTGATAACACACTCCCAGTCGTCCTTTATTGGCTTTTAGGAGCATCACGAGGAAGACAATGGTCTTTATTCAAGGCTTGTTATAGCTCTGTGGCCTTAATTGTGGGTGTAAGTTTAACCTTTCATCACTTAAAACAAGGCAAGTGTGGTTCAGTTGATGGGAGTCAAAACAGAGTACAGGGTAAAATGCATAAAAAAAACAAATAAAGAGAGAAAACAAAAAAGTCATTCATGAAGCAAACATTGAGACCTGGTGTGTGTAAAGTCATAGTCAAATATTTCTGTTGCAACAAAAAAAAAAACCCCACAAAAGCAGAGAAAGCGTGTCAGCACAGAAAGCAGATTTGGACTCTTGTCACTCACCATTCTTGACGCCTTCCTGGCAGGTCACAGCGATCACCTGAGCCAAGGTGAGGGCCAGACACACAGTAATCCTAGAGCGAAACGACGGGCCCATATCTGCGCCAGACATGCAGCGTCCTCACACACGGGGCTGCTGCTGGAGCAGGAGAGGAGGTCAGCGAGAGCCTGAGTCCCAGCTACAGCATCCAGGCTCAGAAGTTCATGTATCCCTGAGTGCAACAGGCTCCTGCAAACTGAAACACGCTCCCTCTTCAACCCCCCGCCGATCCCTCCCTCTGACTCTCTGCCTGCCTCCCTCCGTCTGATCTGCTCTCTCTCATCATTTCTTCAAGCTTTATTTCGAGGCCAGCCCCCCTCCTCGGGCTCATGCAGTCGACTCAAAATGAAGGGGCTAATTAAAGGCTGCGTGAAATTTCTCCATTTGAATGACTGGTGAATGGCAGGGTAGGATGATGTCTCATTTAAAAAAAAAAAAATACCTTTACTCCATTATTATGTATTGTTGATTTCATGCTGGTTTAATCTCAAGAAAATTTATACTTTTCATGAAGATATCAGAAACTCTGTCCATCATATTATTTGGTAACATTGTGAGGTTTGATATTCATAATGTGCTGATGAAAGTAAGGGAATGTAACTACATCTGTATGCTCCTGTATACGGAGTGGTTTAGTGTGCATTTAACATCCATTTGATGTGTTTTCCAGGGCACCGCTCTGCCAGGTCAGTATTTCAACCAGACCATTACTCTCCAAGGCTGATGTCCCAGAGGCAGACTGGGAAAGCCGCGGGACTCATCCGCTTCATAGGATACCATCGTCTTCATCCTTTGCTACAGTTGGGTTGTAAATCCGACCTGAGCTCACATTTCCCTCAGTGGAAGGGTTGCATTTTGTTTGTTTCCTTTGCTGAACAAGTCAGGAAGTGTTTCAGGTGCCTCGACACCAGATTGGTTTCTCATTAAGGAGTCAGGGAGCCATCCAGGAGATTGAAGCAGATGGGAAGAGAACTTCCTGTATCAGACAGGAGCCTATGCAGCTTTTGCACATTCAGAGTTTTATTTTCTGCACTGTGATGAATTAATGGTCCGTGAACATATCATTTTACACAGTCATGATCTCTGAAACAGTGAGGACAACAATTTTCTCTCACAAACCTTACGTGTCACATACACAGTTTGTGAACCACTAAACTGTTCCTACATTTTGAACCATAGACTGCATAAAAACAACTGGACCAGCCCTCTGTGATGTCACCCATAGGTTTTCTGAAGAGTTGGATGTTTGGCAGGAGCCGACTCCACCCAACCCCGAATAATCCAAAAATAGTAAAAAGGGTGGAACGAACAAGTCTGGCAACAGGTTGGAACATGTCAGCCTAACCTCAGTCACCACAGTCTGCTTTAGCTTAACTTAGTCCATGCTACATATGATGCTAACTAATGTTGCATTATAGTTATCCTGATGAAATCTGTCCTGTTATTAGCAACATCTGAAAATATAATATAATTAGGGCTGGGCAACGATTAAAATTTTTAATCGTGATTAATCGCATCATTTCCCTGATTAATCACGATTAATCACACCGTGTACGCAAAATCATATATGAATTCTAAAGTAATGTAAAATGCACGCTTATTTTAAATGCTCTGCTGCCACATGAACGAAAGTGCCAAAACATTTGTTGTGCAAACACTTTTAACATCACCACTTGTTAGTAACACATATTTAGTGTAAATCTCATCTTAAAAAATATAGAATAAAATAAATGCCCTGGCAGTGGCCATAAGCTTTTGCCATCCTGTTTTTTATGAAAAATAAAAAAAAACTCGACTAACAAAATCCTGAGCCACAATCATAACATTAAAACAGGCAATTCACAATATCTTGTATTGTGAGATTTGCGATTTTACAACAAATATTTGTGATTTTACAGCATAAAGTTAGATGTTTAGGACAGAATGTCATGATTATAGGACCTAAAGTTGCAGTTTTAAAAAATTCACAAGTTTGCAAAATAAACATAATTTCTTCAAAAAGTTACAGTTTTGCTCAGTTTTAGAATTTATGGCAAAATTTGCCTTTTACAACAAACAGCTGCGACAAATTCATAATTTTACTGCAGAAATTCCTAATTTTAGGGAAGAAAGTTAGAATTATGCAAATATCACAATTTTGATTGTAGTTGTAGGGTTGCAATTTGCGAACGTTGATATTTGTTTTTGTCTTTTTTATTAACTGGAGTTGGGGGTGGTGTAAGTTGCTGGCAAACATCCAACTCTTCAGAAAACCTACAGGTGACATCACAGAGGGTTTGTCCAGTTGTTTTCAGTCTCTGTGGTTCAAAATTAATTTTTTGGATGATATATCACATGTATTGTATAATTGTATATATCGTATATATAGATCAAAATTTTCCAGTTTTATATTTCAAATGTAATCTGATATACAATGGGACTGTCCATCCATCCATCTTAATTTGATTCTTGAACCAGTCTGAGCAGAGATTCCCTGGCCTATTTTGCTTTGTGAGTTACAGTAAAATGCATTTCTTTCATCTTTAAATCATACTTGCAGTCAATTACAAGGGCTATTTTAGCAGACAAGTGAAAATTAGAGGGGAGAGTAATTCACAGAAAACTAATACTGACCTCGGCTGCTGTGGCAAGAAAACTTAAAAACATCAAACATACAGTGCAGGTTATTTCTGGCTGTATAGACTAGATGTCAGCGTAACCACAAGAGCCATGCAAGCAGGACACACATGGTGAGTGGACTCCACCAGTCTGCGAGATGGAAAACATCCAAAGTAAATCACAGAGACATCTTTAAAAAAAAAAAAAAAGAAGAAGCAGATGGTTTGTGTGTTAGAGTCAGGAGCAAACATGCAGCTTCTGCTTATGACAAGATACAGATCTATTTATAGATAGCCTCCATATGGTAAAACATTTTAGTGTTGTCCACAGATGCCTTTATAATTGTAAACACGGTCGTCTTTGTCACATGACAGGAAGCTGCAGGCCTCCGGTGATCTATTAGTTTAACACACCTTGTCCCATATCGCCTTACGCATCACCTGCATTATTTATCACTTCACGAGTCCGATAGAACACTCCTGAATTAGACTCACTGTTGAGAAGAGAACAGCTGAGCGAACATGCACCGCTTCTTTTCCCTGTTTGGTACTTGTGATTAGTTCAAAAATGTTTGCTGCAGCCACTAAAAACTTTGTGAAGCAGGTCGGAGACACGGGGAGGCTGATTCCCGTCCCCAGCCTCAGCGAGGCGGACCGCTACCAGCCCCTCAGCCTGGTGACCAGGAAGAGGAAGAGGCACTTCTGGAAGAAGAACAAGTTCGCCTCGACACCTTTCTCACTGAAAGACATCCTGGTGGGGGAAAAAGAGATCACAGCAGGTAATGTCAACTTCTGCCGCAATAATGTTCTCATTAATGTTGTGAAATTAAATTTCTGTCTGCTTTTATTTATTTTTTCCTCTCCAGGAGTCTCCTCCTACCAGCTCCTGAACTACGAGGATAAATCTGACGTAGCCCTCAGTGGTCGATTGGGGAATCACATCATCAACGACGTGGGGTTCAACATCAGCGGCTCAGACTCTGTGGCCGTCAAGGCCTCCTTCGGCATCGTGACCAAACACGAGCTGGAGGTGCCCACTTTACTGCGTGAACTTAACTCCAGGTATGTAGCTGGAACCCCCCTATATTTGACAATAACACATCTGACCCCAGGGGCAGCTCAGCAGATCTGCATGCATCCATGTGGTCGGAAGTGGAATTACTACATAGAGTGGCTTTAAAGAGACATATTCTGCTTTTTTGTTCAAAGGCTGTCTCTGACATGCATTAATCAAAGTACTGGGGTCATCTGATCGCAGTGGGTCTTAGTATTGGGCAAAAACCAAACACATTTTAGCAGGCGCAGCACAACGGTTGAGTGAGTGGCGATGAGCTGAAGTTCTTTTGCAGGCACTGATTCGACCATGAAGTCCTCTGCATACCAGAGTATTTTAGAGGCAGATGTGACAGCATCTGTCTGACAGCTAAAGTCTGGCTGAAACGGATGAGTCAAATTTCAGACATCAGCCGGACTGAGACCTGAGGAGATGTGTGCATAAGTCAACGTCTAAAAACCTCAATGAACTGAAGCAACATTGTAAAGAAAGATGACCATAAGAGCACGTTATAAAGTTACATGTTGTTATTCATATGAGGGTGTCTTTCCCTAATACTGAGACTCACTATGATCAGGTGACCTTTACTCTATTTGTAATCTAGGACTAAAAGATGGGGCCACTGACTTTTTCAAATGACTGTACTTTGTGATACCTTGCCACTTCGCAGTTTGAGTACCGCGGTTTTAGTGCTTCACAGATTTTTTTCAGAAATATATAATATAACTTTAAAAAATTTAAAAAATCGCGGAAACATCACAGGATGTTGTGTGCGTTCTCTCACAGTGAAGAAATGCTATGAGCCAGCCTGGCCCCTTTAAGAAGGTGGCCTTATGGGTAATGGTGTGGCCTTATGGGTAATGTAGTGTGTGTGTTGTGGAACGGCAGAAGAAAACGGGGTTAGATGAAAAGTGGAATGAGATAAATAGCAGCCCAGCGTGTATAGATTTATATTCTCTGTTAACCGACAGGAGCCCAACAATACAACCTGTGTGATGTTACAAGTTCCTGCAGTGCCAGAATAAAGTTCCCTTTCCATGCAGAGAAAACCAGACTGTTTCTTTTGTTGTTGTTAGCATGTTAGCCGCTAATTACGAGCCAAAAATAGCACAATACCAGTGGTTTCTTTACTACGGTTCGGAGACCAGAGGCTGTGAAGGAAACAGAAAGACCACAGTTGAGCCTTTGTCTTGTTTCGCTGCAGTGCCTCGCTACTTTTGGGGGGTTTTTAAACATATTTCAAACACATTATTGAGGCTCGGGAGGCTCCGGCTCCAGATCGTGGATTTTGATTGTCGCGAGGGGGGGGGGCGCCGGTCCACATTAACCGCGAAAAATAAGGGATCACTGTAAAGACACAAGTATGTTTTTTTTTTTTTTTCATATAATTTGCTGGTTGTCAAAGCACTCAACATCATCATATCATCACAAGCTTGTTTAGGTTAACTGATAAAGCTTTAATCAAAGAGCTTAAAATATATTTTCTTTTAAAATCAGTTATCCCTTAAAAAAGACGAATTGCATCAAAAGTGTCTTAACGTGACTTTTTCTCTCCTGATGTTCATGGTGAGTTGACACCTGACCTCAGGCTTCTTGGTGGCTGACAGAAACTGAGAAGAGAGTTTCCCGGGAATGATGAATAAATGATCGTGTCATCCTACACCGCCGCTCATACGTGGTAAAGTACAGCTGGACAGACAGAAAAGCCTGCAGATGTTGTCTGGTGTGCTCCTCTAGGAAGGTGGACCTGGACCACTGCCTGATTCGCCAGTCCAGGGAGAGCAGACGCAGCGTCCTCTGCGTCGTTGTGGAGAGCATCCGCACGACGCGCCAGTGCTCCCTGACCGTCCACGCCGGCATGCGAGGGACAACCATGAGGGTAAAAAAATATTTAAAAACCCACACATACAGCTAGTTTATGTTCCTGGTTGTGGCATTAGGGTTAGCGGCATCAAGCAATATTAGTGACCAGTATTATTTACCTGAAAATGCATGACCCTATACAAAAAAAGTAGCTCTTTTTGTTTGTTTTAGTTTACATAATTATCAGTAATCTTAAGTGTATATCTGAACTGCTGCAGTTTCAGATCGATGACGGCAGAAACCCCAAAGGTCGAGACAAAGCCATCGTCATTCCGGCTCACACCACCATCGCCTTCAGCATCTGCGAGCTCTTTGTTCGACTGGACGGGCGGCTCGGTAGGAAGAGCGCCCATTTCCCTCCTTAGCTGCAAGCTGAAATGATATAAAGGGCTGCTGCACCTTTGAAGGAAATTGAAGCTTTTGAATTAAATGATCAAAACATGATGGAAGGGTTTCAATTGAGTTAAGATTACCACAAGAAAAGTCAGACTACATTATTTGTGGTGAGCACCTGAGGCCTTTTAGTTCAAGAAACTTCATGCCATACATTTTTTTCTCAAATGTAAGGCTTCTGAACTAAGTCAGACCCTTTAAAACCTGCAAAGCCACCATCTCCTTTGATTTACACTGCTGAACAAAAAAACGGCGTTGGATTATTCACCATATTATGATGAGCAAATCTAAAAAGATCATCTGTAAAGATTCACAAAAGCTGAGGTTTGGATTGTCAAAAGAAAACAGGCCTGTTGGGTGTGTTGTCATTTTTTAAGCAATACCACTTCTGACCACATGGGGGCATCGTGTCACACGAATGTTCATATGCTTGTGTCGAGCAAGACTCAACAAAGTGGATTTCTTTTGGGACAAAGTGGTCTTAAAAGACATGAGCACACCTTCACTCATCGGCTACGTAATCAGCTCCACCTGTTCAGCTGCTCGTTAATACAAATATCTAATCAGCCAATCACATGGCGGCAACTCAACACATTTATTCATGTAGATGTGGTCCAGACGACCTGCCAAAGTTCAAACCAGCATCAGAATGGAGAAGAAAGAGGATTGAAGCGACTCTGAACGTGTCCTGGTTGTTGGTCTGAGTGTTCCAGAAACTGCTGATGTGTCATTCTGGAGCCAATGAGTTAGAAAATCCAGCATCTGACAATGTGTCCTGCCTGCTTCATTCTCTGGGACATTTGAGGGAAGAATGATCTAAACATCCTCTTACACCTACTAAATACATATACTTGATGCACATTTTATTCTGTGTGATATGATGTACTTCTGATAGGGATGATACTCTTTCACTTTGTGGTGATTTTCCACTGACAGTTATGCACTTTGAAGCTAGAGAGAAATATTTTAAGCCAGATGATGAGGACCCATGTTCTTGGACTGTGTGAATATAAATCTTCATCTCTTTTACTCAGTGTTCACCTGGGCTGATGTGGCGATCACATCCGTTCATCTGAATGCGAGCAAATATTCTGCATGATCTGAATAAATTGTCAGACTGAGCAGCTAATTTGAACACATACACTTTTCACTCTCCTTGTTCCAAGTTCTTCTCTGGATTTGGAGCCTTATCCCAGCCATTACTTGGGCTGAACAGCATTTTTCCTTTTCATTTAGCAAAGATGGTTATTGTAACCTGTCTGCTAAAAATGGCAGCAGTCCTTGTTAACTGCAAGAGAAATCACCCCAGATGGGACTTGAACCCACAATCCCTGGCTTAGGAGGCCAGTGCCTTATCCATTAGGCCACTGGGGCTACACAGATATGTGGTCAGTGGATAGTCAATAGTGGACAAATCATTCTAAAGAAGAACTCAATTATGTACTTGTCAGTTTGACAAGTGACAGTGAGTTAACTGGACTCCAGTGGCCTCCACAGACACCAGATCTGAGTCCAGTAGAGCAGCTTTGGGATGTGGAGGAACAGGAGGTTCTCATCATGGATGAGCAGCAGCTGGAGATGCTGTCATGACAATGTGGACCAGAATCTGAGGAATGTTTCCAATACTTTGTTGGATCTATGACACCAAGAATGAAGGCAGATCTGGAGGTTAAAGGGGGTCCAAGTCGGTACTAGTAAGGTGGACCTGAAAAAGTAGCTAGTGAGTGTAGATGCCTCAATTTGGTCAGATGTGATACTGAGATATTGTGGTTTTAAATTAATCAGTGACTATATGTAGACTACACACTGTACCGTACCACACTACATAGACGGATAACTGGATAAAAGTTAGTTTTACCACGAAATAGGCTGCTGGCTATTAGTTCTTTTCATAGCTTGTGAGCATAGAACCAATGTCCCTATTGTTCAGTCCCTATTGATGAGGGACTGAACTTTAACCATTCACGATTAATCAATAAACAGGATGTTTATTATCCATAAAATTACTCAGCTGCCTACGTGGACGTAAAAAACACGGCTAATCTGTCTCTAAGCTGCCATCAGAACTGTCTTCACTCTTCTCAGATATTTGTGTAGCTCCAGAGTCTCAGGGAGGATTTGAGCGGGAGCAGATCAGGGAGCAGCTGGGCGGTTTCATTGGTCACTTCTCTATGGGTCGACTGCGCCGGTTCCTGTCCGGAATCATCTACGGAAACCCCTTCAGGGCAGGTACCATCACATGGTTTTTAAAAATCTAATAGAAACACATTTACATATTTTTTGGTTTTCACTTTCTCTGTCTACCTACCGTCCACCATATAGATCTCAGACAAATTTGACCAGTGATGACATGTAGAGACGCTTGTCGTCATTTAGTAGTTGGCTGTCAAGATGATGTCCAGCAAACCATGTGGGTCTAGTAGGTAACTGATACCCTTCCTAGGGAAGACCTGGTCTGATCAGGAGAGATGGTGTTCATCCTACTTTGGATGGACCCAGTAATCTGGCCGAGTTTATTGATAGTCCTAAACTCTGACAATCCAGAGTCTAGACCAGGAGGCAGAGTTGTGGTCCTAAACTCTTCTCTGTGCCTGTTAGAGCACGACCCACTTTTGAGTTTAAATCTTAGAGAGGGATAGCCTGAGCTCTAGTTTTACTGCTCTAGGAGACTCAGCTGGATTCAGTCAACATGTGGTGGAACCCACTCACTGCAGCAGTCATATGCTAGACCTGGTTACGGTACTGGAGTCAAATACTTAAAGGTTTTTCCCCAAAACTCAGTTCTGTCTGACCATTTTTCAATCTCATTCCAGTTTACTTGCCACAGTGATGTAAGTAAGTATAGTCGTCACTACCTTTAAGGAGACAATTCCTGCTCCGCTTGGACACTTGTCACCTATCTATGCTGCCGTGGACAGCCTTGAGGGTCTCACTCTTCCATCCGTTGATGGCCTTGTTGATGGTTCAAAAAACCCTTCAGCTGGTCCAGAATGCTGCAGCACCAGTATTAACTAGAACTGGGAACAGAGATCACATCTCACCAGGTCAAGAACAAGCCGCTCCCTAAATGCAGGTTTACTTGCTGTTCTAGAGTCTGTAGATCTAGAAAGAATCACTGGACTAGAAGGCGCTGTATAAGCAAGTTGTTTTTGTATTTACTTGTGCTGCACTTCATTCATTTTTTTGTTTTTTTTGTTTTACATGAATCCCGAGCAGACGACCGAACGTTCGAGGAGCTCACCCACTCTGACACCTACATGGACGACATGGTGACCGACTACTACGAGAAGGCCGCCAGCATGACGGACGTGTCCACCGCCTACCTGAGGGAAAGCTCTCACACACGCGTCAACCTCCTCAAACACAACATCCCCAAGGGCCCCTGCTCGCTGTGCGGCATGGGCAACCAGCGGCGGGAGACCGTCTACGGCTGCCTGGAGTGCTCCAGCGGGGGCCAGAAATACGTCCGCCTGCACGTGGTGCCCTGTTTCGATCTCTGGCACAAAACGCTGAAGTGAAAAAGACGAGACTTTGGACGACGAGCAGAAAACTGTCTCCCGAGCTGTCTTGAGAGCCGGAGCGATGCGTCACGCCGTTGCTCCAGCAGCCGCCAGCTGCCCCAGCAGACATAAACCTGTCGTTTTCAGTTTCCTTTTGGAGGCCGTCCATTTCCACACGTGTGTTGTTGTTGTTGTAAAAGTCCCAGCGGGTGAATTATTCAGCGAGGGATCATTTGAAGGCCTCGTTTTGTCCAGTTCCAAGTGTGTCATTGATGTAGCAGTTTTATTTTCACTGTGTCTGACTTGAGTTTGTCTTCATTTCCTTTTAAGGTTTACCTGAGATGCACAAATGCAATCTAACATGAACATAAGTACAGAAGAGCCATAAATACAATAGACTTACACTTATGTGGTCTAAAATAAGATTGTATTAGTTCTTTTAAATGGAAATAACATGTTTTTTTTGGATAATAGTTTTTTTTCCAACTCATACCGTTCTTTGGGTTTTTTTTTCATGTATAAAAAAAAGTACCACAAAGGATGAATGTGTAAACATTTGATTTGGTATAACACTGCAAGGAAGAGATGCGTGAGAATTAGATTTAGATTTTTTTAAACTGGACAGGTGAATAAACATGCTTCTCAAGCAACGACCCAGTCGTGTCCCTGAAATGTATTAAATATCCCAGAAAGAGAAGAAAGAAAAAAAACAAGAACGAGAGGTGAACAAAATAAAAACAGCCTTTCAAGAAAGATGGAGTGGTTAGAAAGACATGAAATGTCATGTGTGACAAAGAAAAGACAAAAATCGTACGGAAAATGTTGTTTACTTGGTGTGAATTCTTCCTGAACTGTTTTAAATTGCTCGAAACCTGACCTGAGTCGACATCAATTTCATCTTCTGTTTGAAGACTCAGAAGTTCTCTTATTATATATATTAGATATACATTATTTGCTCTTTTGAAAAGTCTGAGCTACATAAAGGAAGTAAGCAAAAGAAGCTCATTGCTGGCTACAGCACTGCATAAAAGAACCCACACTGCCCTCTAGCTGGTGGCCGTGGAATTACAGTGAAAACAACAACAAACAAATATAGGTCCTGTGCATAACATTTGCACATGTGCTACGCAGTAGCATAAATCAAATTTAGACTGTCAATCAAAAGACAAACATCTCAAATTATGTACAAATTTGAGGCTTTTATAAATGATAACATACATAAAAATGTAGGTATAAACATGTGTAATTCTGATGCAAAGTTGGTCAGTGGAGATTAGCTCAATTTGGGGGCCAGTCTCTAGTGGTCAGTCGGAAAACTGATTTTTTTTTTTTTTTTTTTTGAAAAATGCAGTAAAAAGAAAAAAAAAAAAAAAAGAAAAAAAGACCAAAAGATCAGATTACTGAAAACAATGCTGAAGATGTAAAATGCATACAGAGACACACAAAATGGCTAAGAAAAGAGACAAATGAGCAAGAAAAAGAAGAAAAAATTCAAAATGACTCAATTTGAAGAGACAGCTCAGTTCGATTAAATTTGTTATAAAAAAAAAAAGAGCAACACGGAACACAAAATTGTTGCACTTTAATGGAACAGATGCAGATAAAAGGGCTGCAATGCCACTTATCTACAAGATACAATATTTCAGACACTAAAAACAATCATAACTCGTATCAGTAAGACTTGTGGTTCTTTTGAGTACTTCTCTCTGTGCCAAAGGCACATGTTTGCTGTTACTTTGAGAGTGTCGCCCTCCCGCCACCAGAGGGCGCTCTGATGCGTTTTTAACACAATTCAGCCGGAGTGTCAACAAAACCCTCCACACGTGTGCTGGCAGAAGAAGCATGTGTGATATAAAGCATTATTTCACAGTTTACCGGGATGTTTAGCGGATCAAATTGAAGATAAATGCGCGCACGTTGAGGAATATTAAAGAAAATGAAGTTCGCTTATAGGGTAAGTGCACTACTCTTTTTTTTAATCCGACAATGACTACCGGTTTTGGATTTTCTGTACCGGAGAGAACATCAGCCGAACTCAATTTAAGAAATGTCACATTTAAGATATTATTACATGCTGGCAACCATTTAAACCCTTACCACGCGTAATTGAATATTCTGTCGAAAGCACTGGCTTTCACTATTGATTCGGGTCACTTTTATACAATTAAAGCCATCGAGTTCTGGACTTTTTAAGGGAACATTATAGTTCCATCAAGTAGTTTGCTAGCTGTCTTTACACACTTCCTGTCAGTCAACACACACAGTATATTTCATTAAAATTCAGACCTTCATCTGTTATTATTATTATTATTATTATTATTGCAGTTTTCCAATCTGCTCGGAGCCGTCTATCGTCAGGGGAATTTGAACTTCTCTAAAGATGGCAACGCTGTGGTCAGCCCTGTTGGAAACAGACTGTCTGTGTTTGACCTGAAGAAGTAAGTCCTTGCAGAATAAACAAGTCCTACAAGCTGGATGCCTAACAGTTTGGATTTTGGGTACTTCCGTGAAGAAAAGGGTTCAGTTGGTTTTTACTGTTTTACTAATTTATTTTTGTCTGAATTGAAAAACAGGTAAATGCTTTAAAAAGGTGAAGTTTATAATTTAACAAATAGTTGAAAGCAGAGGTTTACATACACTGTATTGTTTTTCCCTCACTGTCTGATATTAAATCAGGCTGAACTTTTCATGTTTTAGATCAGTTAGGATTACCAAAATTATTTCTATTTCCAGAATAACGAGAGATTTTTTTATGACTTTCTTCTGAGTCAGAAGTTTCCATCCATCTCCTCCGATTTTGATTACGTTGTGTTTAATAAGTGTCAAAACTCACATTCTTACGCTAATGGACCCCTTATTCATGAAAGTACAACGTTGTTGCCTGAGTGGCTTTAAGAACGGAGGATAAGTTTGGCGTATTTTCTTTTCATCACGCAGCAACACATCTGAGACGTTACCCATCACGACCACAAAGAACATCGCGTGTGTTGGTTTGTCTCCTGATGGGACTTTGGCGATTGTGGTGGACGAAGGTAAGATGTTTAAGAACAAACGCGCCCGGTGTCAGTAACTAGACTCTGAAAGCCTAAACGCTTGTTTGAAAACAGACGGCGCCGCGTTGCTGGTCAGCCTCATCACCCGAGCCGTCCTCCATCACTTCCACTTCCACAAACCCGTCAGCAGCGTCCGCTTCTCCCCGGATGGCAGGTGAGGATGAGGTTTATTCGTCGTATCTATCTGTCTGGAACGCTGACGAGCGTCTGCTGGGTTCTCCCTCTCAGGAAGTTCGTCGTCACTAAGGAGAACGTGGCGCTGATGTACCACGCGCCTGGGAAGAAGCGGGAGTTCAACGCCTTCGTTCTGGACACGAGCTACTACGGCCCGTACGATGAAACCACCTGCATCGACTGGACGGACGACTCCAAGTGAGCGCCGGCGTGTGAGACGTCGACGCAGACAGGAAACGTGTAACTGGAGCGAAGTATCTGACTTGATTTGTTTTCCTTCAGGTGTTTTGCGGTGGGGAGCAAAGACATGTCAACGTGGGTGTTTGGTGCGGAGCGCTGGGCCAACCTGATCTACTACTCCCTGGGAGGACACAAGAACGTCATTGTGGGCTGCTTCTTCGAGAAGGACAGTCTAGATGTACGTTTAACTCCGCCTCCCTCAGCCGTGTCGTTGATGCTTAACGTGTCAAAAACTTGATTTAAATTTGTCCCTGCAGCTGTACACGGTGAGCCAGGACGGGACGCTGTGTGTCTGGGAGAGCGATACCGAGCTGGACGGCCTCGTCCTGAAAAAGAGCCGCGACAAACCTAAGACCTCGTCGCTGGAGGAGGAAGAGGAGGACGACCACGAAGGTGACAGGGCGGAAGGAGACGGAGGAGAGGTGATCAGAGGGAAAGCTGAAGCTCCCAAAAACAAGGACAAGACCAAGAATGTTCGATACAAGCAGAGAAGCAAGTAAGATTTCAAACCTAGTGTTTTATTTTTAACTAAATTTAGTTCTGAGTCGCAATTTTACTGCAGAAATTTGTGATTTTTTTTTTTAACAACAGAAAGGTGCAATTTTACAAAGGTTGCTATTTTACTTCAAAAACGTGTTTTTGTCAAATATTTGCAATTTTGTGATTATTTCTTTTGTTTTAATTTTTTTTACGACAAGTTGTAATTTTATGTAAAAGTGTTGTGATTTTGTGAAGTTTGAGACAAAATTGCGATATTGAAAAATTCTCAGTTTTACAACAATAATTTGTCATTTTTAGGACTTAAAGTTGTAATTTTGTGAAAAAGTCACGAATTTGTGAGAACTGAAATTTTTGTGATATTTTTTTTTTTTTTTTTTTTTTTTTTACAAAAATATTTTTACAAGAAAAAAGTGGGTATTTTTGTCAAATATTGGCAGTTTTATAATTTTTATGAGAAGTTGTAATTTGATGTCAAAAAGTCATAATTTTGTGAAATTTTAGACTTTTGATGAAGTTCAAGTTTGCAAAATTTGAATTTTGTGACTTTCTGGCCAAAAAAAGCATTTTTTAATCTACTGAGTATCTCTGATGGTTTTAGTACTGTTATTATATTATAATATATTATATTATGTTATATTATATTATATTATATTGTACTAGCAGTTACTCACCAGTATGACTTGTCTTTAAGCATTTCCAGTATAGATATACGCTCTCCTTTCACAAAATAACAACTTAGACTTGTAAATCTGCACCTGAATAAACCACAGGACTACTGGAACCAGGTCCTTTGAACAGATGAGACTAAAGGGGAGACGTTTGACTATAAATCTAAATGTAATTTATCACAAACAGCTCATAGCAGCTGTCGAGTACGGCGGTGGAGGAACAGTGATCTGGGCTGGTTTTACCACCACAGGGCACCTCGCAGTCATGACTTCCTCTTGTGTACCGGAATATTCTAGAAAACAGTGATTTCAACAGATGAAGCTCCAGAAATAATAGATTAAATAATAATAGGTTAGAGTGTCATTTCTTATATTATTATATTATTGTTCAGTTTTGAATTTTCAGTTCTGGAAGCAATCCTGTGCTTTCACACTTGCAGACACTTTTTCAACAAGGAGGGGGATTTCAACAACCTGACTGCTGCTGCGTACCACAAACCAACTCACATCCTGGTCACGGGGTTTTCCTCCGGGATCTTCCACCTGCACGAGCTCCCCGAGTTCAACCTCATTCACTCCCTCAGGTAAGAGGCCTCTCAGCTCTTTCACGACTCCAGATTTTCTACAAGCCGATTCTGTCACCAACTGCTCTGATGGTTTTCCCGCAGTATTTCGGATCAGAGGATTGCCTCTGTGGCCATCAACACCTCCGGAGACTGGATCGCTTTTGGATGTTCCCGTAAGAGTTTCTCCCTTTTTGAATGAGGCTGAGTAAAATTTAACAGCTGCCGTTTCTAGCTTTAAGATTTGGTCGTTTATCGTGTTCAGAAGTCTAAATATAAATGCCCACTCGGTATCGTATCGGAGAGGAGGACGGTTGGATCAGAACATGTCTGATGGTCGTGTCTCCTCAGGGATGGGCCAGCTGTTGGTGTGGGAGTGGCAGAGCGAATCGTACGTCTTCAAGCAGCAGGGACACTTCAACAACATGGCGGCGCTGGCGTACTCGCCAGACGGACAGTACGTCGTGACCGGAGGGGACGATAGCAAAGTGAGAGGAAAAAAAAATTAAAGAACTCAACAGAATGTGCTTCCCTTTCGCCAGGAAAGCCCAAAGTCTCGTCTCTGTTTTTTAAATCCGTCAGGTCAAAGTGTGGAACACCAACAGCGGCCTCTGCTTCGTCACCTTCACCGAGCACACCAGCAGCGTCACAAGCGTCACCTTCACCTCCAGCGGCTTCGTCGTCGTCAGCGCGTCTCTGGACGGCACGGTCCGAGCGTTCGACCTGCACAGGTGACCAGAGAGGGAAGCTGAAGGTAGAAGTTGTGAAATGCTTTTCCAGGTGGAAATAAAAGGGGGCGGGACGTTTGCATTCACAGGTACCGGAACTTCAGGACCTTCACGTCGCCTCGACCCGCGCAGTTCTCCTCCCTGGCGGTGGACGTCAGCGGGGAGCTGGTGAGCGCCGGAGCGCAGGATTCCTTTGAGATCTTCCTCTGGTCCATGCAGACGGGCAGACTGCTGGAGGTGAGCTCTAAAATCTTTAATCACATTCACACAAAGGAGGATTTCCAGTGTTGACATCCTGTAACCGACCAGGTCCTCGGGGGACACGAGGGTCCGGTCAGCTGCCTGTGCTTCAGTCCGGTTCAGTCCATCCTGGCCAGCTCCTCGTGGGACCGCACCATCCGGCTGTGGGACATGATGGACAGCTGGCAGGTCAAGGAGACGCTTCTCCTCACATCCGACGGTAAAAACCGATTGTTTCCTCACCAGATGGGGTTTTAACTTCCAAAGTCCCTTCTCAGAGCTGCCACTAGAGGGCACCAGACGGGCTTCAAGTAGCGGTCTTCACGGGTCCACTTTCATGGACCCGAAACCAACCTGACCCGAGCTATTATCATAAGTCTGGGAGTCCGAACCCAAATGGACCCGCAATATTTGGACCCGGAACCGGCCAACCCAAGTCTTTAGTTTTTCAAACACGACAGTTACCCGAATAGAACCGAGACAATACAGCCCATAGTTGCCCATGTTAAAGTTGTCTAGCGTTAAATAAAACTTGATTTTCTTACCTAAAGTTGTCTTCTTCTACCGGTTCAGTTGCTACATAGGCTACGTGATGTAAACAACAATAAATCCACGTCGTTATTTTCTTTGTGGATACAGATGCTATTGGTAGCAACTGCTAACGCTAATAGCCTACACCGGTCAGGACGTGTCATGAATATGTTCTCTCATGCAGCGTTGTCATGTTGGCGATCCGTTGCGCTAACATGCTACGGCAACACGATTGTTTCATGACAAGTAAACGCAGACCCAGCCTGTCAGAGAGCACCAACCGGACCTAAGACTAACTGTACCGATCCTGACCCGAACCCGGAGTCACGTCTTTTGAATGGACCCGAGACCCGATTCGGGTCGGGTCGGAACCTCGGGTTGTTCCGAAGACCTCTAGCTTCAAGTAGCATCTCTCTGTATTGTTTTTCCTCCTCAGGCTTGTCGGTGACGTACCGCCCCGACGGTCAGGAGTTGGCTGTGGCCACTCTGAACGGCGAGATCTCTTTCTGGAACCCTAACACCGCCGCACAAACCGGCTCCGTGGTCGGACGCCATGACCTGCAGACCGGGCGCAAAGAGACGGATAAAATCACGGCCAAGCAGCTGGCCAAGGGCAAGTGAGTGGACATGAGCGCTACGCGGGCCGCTCAGATCGTTGGGTAAACGCCACTCGGTTCTAACTCCTGTCGTCTGTCATTCAGGTCTTTCACGTCGCTGTGCTACTCCGCGGATGGGGAGTCCGTTTTGGCGGGAGGCCAGTCGAAGTTCGTCTGCATCTACAACGTCAAGGAGCAGATGCTGGTGAAGAAGTTCGAGATCTCCTGCAACCTGTCGTTTGACGCCATGGAGGTACGACCTCACATCGGTTAAAGCCGCTCTATCTACCAGTTCCTCTTCTGACAGTTGTGTCAGCCGCTGGTGGAAGATGCAACAAAGTGCACCTGTGGGCGGGGCAAAGGTGCTTTAGAAGGTGTGCTGGACTGTCTTGAATAATTAAGGCAGCGTTATCAGTGACTCTTTGTCTGCCCAGCCTCTATGTGGTCAGAATTGGAATTACTACATAGAGTGCCTTTAACTACCAGCAGCAAACACTGAAAACTCCCGTATTTTGTGCCTTAATTTCACCAGCAAAAGGTTGTGATTGACATTCTCATTTCTGTCGCTGTCCTGCAGGAGTTTCTGGACAGGCGGAAGATGACGGAGTTTGGCAGCCTGGCTCTGGTGGACGAGGGAGCCGGGGATGGAGACGGGGTCAACATCAGCCTGCCAGGAGTCAGGAAAGGTACAGTAACGTATTTCAGCTGTGTGCCTTCACATCACCTCTCTGAGGTTTCTGCTCAATTAGAATTGGATTTTTTTTTTTTAATTGTATGTATGTTTTTTGTGTTTTTTTTTTTTTTTTTTTGTTGGTCTCCACGTGTCATTAAAGGTGACATGAGTTCTCGTCACTTCAAGCCAGAGATCAGAGTCAGCGCGCTGCGATTCTCCCCTACTGGTAGGTGGCAGAACTGCGTAACGTGTGTCTTGTTTATTAAAAAGCAGTACACCTCGTGGTGGCGTCAAACCGTCGTGAGCTTGTCGGTAAAGCGGTTCTGCCTCTCAGGTCGCAGCTGGGCGGCCACCACCACTGAAGGACTGCTGGTCTACTCTCTGGACGGGTCGCTGGTTTTTGACCCGTACGATCTGGACCTGGACGTGACGCCGGCCAGCATACGAAAGCAGCTGCGCCTCCAGGAGTGGGCGTCGGCCATCGTCCTGGCCTTCAGACTCAACGAAAAAGCTCTCAAGCAGGAAGTGCTGGAAAAAGTCCCGCACGAGCAGAGTGGGTGACGTTTTTTTTTTTTTTTTTTGAAAGTTGCTGTTTGTGACCTCATGCGTCTAAGCGATCTGCAAATGTGCGCGTCTGTCCTGTAGTTGCGGTGGTTTGCGGGTCTCTGCCCGACGTTTACGTGGAGAAGCTGCTGGGCTTCGTGGCTGCGTGTTTGGAGAAGTCAAGCCACCTGCAGTTCTACATGACCTGGGCCCAGAGCCTGCTGATGCTGCACGGACAGAAGCTGAAGAACAGGTCTGACCTCAGACACGCCCCCTGGTGTCTCCACGCGTTCTTTACAACCTTCTAGATGTAAAACTGCCACTTTAGCACACGCAGGTACATGAATGATGTAATTCTGAGCGGCTGTACCTGGACTCTCTCTGCCTCACAGGTCAGGGTCCATACTGCCAACGCTGCAGGCGCTGCAGAAGAGCATTCAGAAACACTTCGACAATCTGTCCAAACTGTAAGTCTGAGCGCTTTGATGCATCGTGTATCAGGTTAACTCAACAAATAATTTTTAATTTTACGGGCCTCTTTCATCTTTTATGAAATATTTGTATATCTGTGAGTAGATTTGCACATAAATCAGCTCCTTACTAAAAAAAAAAAAACACCGTTCCCTTCACACCAGAACCAGGACTTAATGCTGTTTCTTCTGTGTCTCCTTTGAACCCCAAAATGATGTAAAATAATTTTTGCTCCTGTGTTTTCTCTGCACAGCTGTGACTTCAACATGTATAACATCCGCTACGCGGCGGCGCTCTCAAAACAGAGGGGTCTTAAGAGACCAGCTGAGGAGCAGCAGGATGAGGATGAGGAGGAGGAGGATGAAGGGCTGTCTGAGGAGATAAGCGAGGCCTCCTTGGAGGATGCAGAGATGGTTTATAGTTAATGTCTCATAGCAGCATCTCGCTGCAAATGTTCACCTGTAAAAGCTGGTTTCTTTGTACTTTAATGTCATGATTGTAAACTTATATAAAAGAAAATTAATTCATTTTTAAACCTGTTTGATGCAGTTTTCTTTCACTTTAACCTTTGAACACGTTCAGCTGCTTTCAGCTTTTTCAGTGGAACGTTTCAGTCTGTTAACAAAAGATGGTCTTGTTTCTTTTTAAAGCGTAAAGCATCTGTTCATTTGTTGCAAAATAATTTAATTAATTACCATGTGCAGTTTCAGTGGAGTTTTAGCTGATGGTCGGATGACCTCATGTTTACCATCAGGATACTTTAGCGTACGAGGAGCCAAAGTGCTGCGGCTGAAAAATGAGCCCAAACCATCACCCTCCCACCGCAATGCTCAACAGTTCTTTGTTTTTAAACCAACATGGTGCGGTACTTCCTGGGGGGGGTATTGCTAACACAATGCCAAGGAGGTAAGATGTCAGCAATGGCCTTAGAGGAAAAAAAAAGTTGGAGCCCATAAGGCCTGTTAGGGAGATATTTTGTAGGGTTAGTTCTTCAAAGGTGCAATGGTAAACAACATGATATAAAAGCCAGGACACAGAAAAAGGAGTAAGGAGGTTTCTGACCTCAGTATTTATACCCAGAATATCAACTGGACTACACAAAGCACTAAATCACCCCTACATGTGAGTAACATGAATGATATGGCAAGACACTCTGAACTGGAACTCCTCAATAAACATGTAGTCACTTCTTAACATAGATAAGAACTTTATTGTCATTGAACCAGTGTCCCAGCACAACAAAATTTGATGCAAGGTAAACAACAAATGCCAGAGCCTTTCCACAAGGCCATTTTTACCAGTCCTTCCAAAAGTAAATGCCCCAGTAAATTCATACCAAAGTCACTGTGAAATGCTGAGATTAAAAAAAAAAAAAAAAAGCCTTAGTGATGTAGTATGACTTGTCTGAAGCGGTTGTCAGGAGACAAGAACAAAGTGTTTGGCCATAGAAGTTCATCTAAAATGGTCTGAGCCAAAACAGAAAACTGTTCTGTGATCAGATAAATCAACCATGGACGCTGTGCGCTGCAGACTAAAGAGGAGAGGAACCATCCAGCTGTTATCAGACAGGTCAACAGTCTGCATCTCTGATGGTATGGAGCTGCATTAGTGTCTATGGTGGCAGCTTCCACATCTGGAAAGACTCCATCAATGCTGAAGAGAACATATCCAACAAGACCATGCATATTTGAGCAAGACAATGCTAAACCACATAGTGCATCCATCACAACAGCATGGCTTCACAAAAGACTGCAGTCCAGATCTTTCACCAGTGGAAAACATCTGGAGCATCAAAATAGCAAAAATCCAACAACAAAGGTCCAGGACTGTTGAGCAGCTGGAATCCTGCATCAGACCAGGATGGGACAACATTCCTCTCCTGAAACTCCAGCAGCTGGTCTTTTCACTTCCCAGATGTTTACAGACAGATGTTGAGAGATGCTGCAGAATGATAAACATAATTCATCAAAGTCAAAACGAGATGATATTTTCCATAAAATGTTCAAATGTCTTAGTTTTAACATTTTATATGTTTTTATTGTTTAACTGGGAATAAAATGTGGTCTTACGAGACTTGCAAATCATTAAGATTCTGCGATTGTCAGAAGATCCGCTTAAAAACTAAACTTCCCGGCAGCCCCTGCGGTGGTGGAAGCGGAAGAGGCGGGACAGTGGGCCAAAATGAGGGAAAATAAGAACATGTCCGAGTCCCTGTCTCAAGCGGGAAAAGAGATACCGGCGAAAAAACAAACTGAGCAGTGACGAGAACAGCAACCCCGACCTGTCAGGAGACGAGAATGTAAGCAGACAAACGGTGTCTTTCTTACGGCGACAAATGTCTCTCGTCGCGCTTTTTTGGCGGGTTAGCATGGTGCTAAATGTAGCCGAGCCGCTAACACGGTGGGCTAACATCTTTGTCCATCCACGCAGGACCAGATCACACACCTGCAGATGCTGAAGTCGTGGCGTCGACTTTTAAGCTGTTTAATATCCCCAAAACATGACTTCTAGAGGACTGCCTGGCTGTTAAACGTGCACAGTGTTGTTATATTCATGATCAGGCTTCAATTAGTCTCAATCAGAGCATCTGAGTATTCATTTTGTGTTCAGATTGTATTAATAATAATAACAATAAATAGAAAAACAACTTAGAGCTGTGTCATCTGTGCCACAAATGTGCATGGACTTGAAGGACAATGTTAGAGATGCTTCAATAGCAGTATAACATGAGAACCTGTCACCGGTGGCTGTGTCAGTGCAGAGGCGGTGTTGCTGACAGTAATGTCTTTGTTGCATCTGCAGGATGATGCTGTCAGTGTGGAGAGTGGGACCAACGCTGAGCGACCAGACACACCCACGAACACAGCCAACGCCCCGGGCAGGAAGAGCTGGGGCAAGGGCAAGTGGAAGTCCAAGAAGTGCCGGTACTCTTTTAAATGTGTCAACAGCCTGAGAGTGAGTATACAGAGTGTTTTCTTAAAACCTGAACTGCTTTAAAGTTGTTTTTTTTCCATCTGGTAGTTTCTAGTTTTTACATGTGGCTGCATCCACATTAGCGAAGCTTCTTCTCCTTCAGGGGTCTCCACAGTGAATGATCTTCCTCCATGTAACTCCATCCTCTTCTCTCACACCAACTAACTTCATGTCCTCTTTCTCTACATCCATACATTTATTCTTCCTCCAGGCCTCACTCTCTCACTATTCACTAACCCTACTCTGTACATGTCCAAACCATCTCAGTGTGGTCTCTGACTTTCTCTCCAGCACATCTAACATCTACTGTCCCTCCGATGTTCTCATTCCTGATCCTGTCCATCCTCGTCACCATCAAAGAGAACCTCACCACTAACCTCTGCTACCTCCACCTCTGCCTCCTGTCTTTTCTTCAGTGTCACAGTCTCTACACCTTACAACATTACAGGTCTCAAGACCATCTTGAACACCTTTCTTGCTGAAACTCTTCTATCACACACCTTTTCTCCACCTGTTTCAACATGCTTCTTTACCTCTGCTGCTCCGAACTGTTGAACTGTTGTTGACCCTTAGTACTTTAAACCTCCCACCTTCTTCATCTCTGCTTCCTGTCGCCTCACCGTTCCACTTGGGTTCCTCTCATTCACACACACATGCTTTCTCAAGATCTACAAAGACACCTGTAGCACCTATGTTCTGCCCAGTTTTGCTGTGTAAATGGAACTGTAGATGGACTGGTGTGGCATATCATTTCATGGCTGGACCACCTTGGGAGGTTGTGATGGGAGTGAAATTAGTGCTGACCTTTGCAGAGGATGAAATCGGTCTGTCTTCAGGGGCGATGAGACGCAGCCTGGCAGGCTCTCTGACAGTGGGGTTGAGGGTTCACCCTGTTGATGTGCTTAGAAACAGGGAGGAATATCACACTTTCCTTGGAACACTGTGAATGCACAGCTGGAGAATGGATGCGTAATGAAGAGGGGTCATCCAGTATCTTTATATATATATGTACTAATTTGATTCATGACTTGCTTGTCAGAGTCAGAAGATAGCCTTCCCCGACTTACCAGTCCAAATTATGTGAAACAACTAGAAGATAACTCACAGCTCAGTAAGTGGCAGTAATGCACCTTTCAGCTGGTTTCAGACTGCAATAAAATGTGAAGATACATAAACGCACTTCAGCGTTAACTGTTATGCAGCCAAAGTCTGAGTTTGAACACTACCACCGCCTGCATTAGAGAGAGGAAAGACATGAGGTGTTTTAAGATCAGTCTGCAACAAATGTTACTTCAAAAGAATTAAAAAAAAAAACCCAGCTCAGACAATCAGGAGCAGCGAGTCTCCATCTTTGCTGAACATGCAGTCTCCATCACACTGACCTGTTTCAATCATCCGGCCAGTGGGGTTGCAAGATGTTGCTGCTTCCATGTGGCACACTCCCTTTAAAAAGTAACAAAGTTTGGATGAATCAGCAGTTCGTGTGTAAAGTTTACAAGGATTCAAGTCAGATGTGCAACAGTAGGCTACTGTATGGAGGAAGAAAAAAATGCTTCAGTGACTCTCATTAAGCTTATTTTGGATGGTGTCCTCCATCACGCCTGCTTGTGCATTTCCACTGAGCCTGGAAGGCTGTTTGATGTACTTTTAGGATGATGTGATGGAGATGGATGTTTTTTCCAATGCAAAGATAAAATGCTAGTGTGGATGCAGAACGGTTTTGTTACAGTGCAGACTGGTGTGAGCGTAGTGTTGATTCTCCATCATTCATACTGGCCTTCTTTAATATTTATGGAAAGATGTGTCCCAATTTTACCCTGCTGGCTTTTTCAAACTGGACCAAACAAGGCCGAACAATTCTGCAAAGGCATGTTCTTACATTAAACCAGCATCAACATGTCAACCTCTTTTTTTAAGCCCCTTTTCATCTCCCCTGGTACCTGGAAGAAAAAGTTTTTTTTTTTTAAAGATGCACATACCAAGACCAGAATAAAGGTAGAAATATTTTTGCAAAGAAAAGCCAGTATGTAAGTGCTTATGTGTGAAAATGATGTCTCAAGCTCCCCAAAGCGTTCTTTCATCATTTTAGCACAATGCACCCTGCTATCGTAATTTTTGAAAATGCTCATGTCATCAATCAAAAAAAAAGCATCTGTTGATGGAAGAACCTGGTGGTGGCTTTGGCGAACCAAGACATGACCAGCAGATCTAGACCAGTAAAATTTCTCCTGAAGTGCACGATTCTATGCGATGAAATACAGGAAATGATGCGTCTAAGGACAAAATTACTTGTGGTTTAGTGAACGCATGACCGTAGTCATTTCAGTGGCGTTCAGACTCAAAGTTTTTCTCCTCCAAAAAAAGAAACTGGTCCACCCGTTTGTCAAGTTGAAGCTGGACTTTTGTTTTAAATAGGTATCCAGATAATTCATTTAAAGTTTTAGTAATCATGCTTGTCTCCTTTTCTTTATGAATTTCTCTTTCTGCAGAAATTATTCCAAACTTTCTCCCATATTTTTTTTCTACTCTGAATTTCATCTCTGATTTGCATGTCTCTTGCGTTCCTGGAGCTGTTCTCAGGTCTGCAACGCGCTTTGGGTTCCACTCTGCCCGCAAAATGTTTTATTCATCAAACCAAATGTGAGCTTTGGAGAGCTTGAACGCTCATTAACGCCGTCTGTGTTCCAGGAGGACCACGGGCAGCCGCTGTTTGGGGTCCAGTTTAATTGGCACAGCAAGGAGGGGGACCCGCTGGTGTTCGCCACAGTCGGGAGTAACAGGGTAATTTAAAACAGCACAGCTCCTCCATTTTCCTGACAGTTTTTGTTTGTTTTTCCCCCAGACTTTTCTCATTCTTTAGTTTTTGACACTGCACACGAGCCGACATTTAACTATCTTAACACTGGTACACAGGATCATGTTGCAACTTGCACCGACTCATTGATTTATCATTTCTTATGTCATGCATAAACGGGTTTCGGTGAAATCTTTAATATTTTGGTCATGAAAGAGCTGTTGAAGGCCTTGAGACATCTTATAAAGGCTCCTAATGCCGCCACCAGGGCTTAAAGTATTCCGGCACCGTGCCGAATCTCTGGTGTTTGACTATGATTCAGGAAAAAAAAAACACACACACACACAAACACGTTATCTCTGAGTGGTCTTGAACGCAGCGTCAGAGGTGAGCCGGTGGTTGTTTGAATGGAAGCAACAAGTGTCTCTGGGCATAGATAGAGGACAAGGGTGGAGACGGTTAGCTGTTTGAGTGCCAGAAGCTAAAGGAGCCTGGTACCTGTTTTTGTGTGTTGTGCTCTAAGAAGCTAGTCTGTGCAACTAGCGGCAAAAAAGCTCTTCAACATCACGAAGGAGACGCCGGGCATAAAGCAGCTGTCCGACACACAAGCCGTTAACCAGGAGCAACGGCCACAGCAGATGTAGCGGCCGTGATGACTTATCTGTTTGTGACTTGAAAATACGTTTGTGCGCGTTTATTGCGGAAGATGATTTATCATTTACAATCGCTTAACCGCTCGTACATCTGTGTAAAAAAAAAAAAAAAAAAAAGTAGCCGTTGATAAAAAACGCTTTTAAAAAACTGCCCATTTCCAATCAGCATGCCAGTTATATGAACAAACATGACATAGCACCAGAGTTCTAGAAACGTCTGTCTGATCAGCTCCAAGGACAGATGTTTTCTCTGAATGTTGATGAAGCAACCACCCAAAACATGAAAAAATACTGAATGTAATGGTTCGCTTTTTTTGATGATGATGCATCCAGAGGAATAACATCTAATAATCTAATAACTGCCTCTGCAAATATGTTGAGATGAGTCAAGACTAAATGGAATGTATTTCCTATAACTTAATTTGAACAAAAATGATGGAAAAGTTTCAATTTTTTTTGTACAAATTGCCCTTTACTAAATAAATGGTTGTTAAATGAATCAGATGAATTGGCTTGACTCAGTTACACATGTTTTCTTTTATAACTTAATAACCTTTACTTTCTAAAATTCACATTTAAATTGAAGGTCATCTTGTACGTTACTAAACACAATGCCAAAAAGTTGTTTGCCAGATTGCCTATAATGTGTATCGTTGGATCTGCTGCACCCCTGGAAAAAAGTTCAGGCTCAGGATCTTTTTTTTTACTTCAAGCTCTGAGCCACACGTCCACGTATTGTGATTAATTTCTGTCTTTTCTGTTTTTTGTTCCACCTCTCACCAGTTCTGTGTTTCCTCCACCAGGTAACGCTGTACGAATGTCACTCTCAGGGAGAAATAAGACTCCTGCAGTCCTACGTTGATGCAGACGTATCCTTCCTACAGTTAAACTCTCACCCGTCTTGGGAGTTGAGCGTTCCAACCGTTTTTGTTTTCCACATTTCTGTCCACCTGGATGACAGAAATCAACCTGACAGATTTAATCACCATAAAGACTTCAGAACGTAGGGAGTGATATTTAAGGTCGGTATAGTCAAAGTCCAGCCTGCGTGGTGTCAGTCATGTTCAGCGTTGGGTTTTTTTTTCTTTGTAAGAAGCTTTTTGCCTGCCAACCACAGAATACTAAACAAATATTTGTCTCTCCTTCAGACACGAGTCCAAAAGATAATGTTTTAGTTTCCAGAGGCAGGTGGCCTCCAAAGATTTCTTGTATCGTATTACGTATTCCTGTCCAAAAGGTTTTTAATGACAGGTCAGTCCCAAACAACATGATGGTGATTTATATTTGTATTTCCTCCATCTCTCCAGTGAACTGGGGAGCCATGTAACAATAGTTACATGGCAATGCTAATGCTAGCAGCATTCATATCCTCACTTTATGGAAAGATTTTTGTTAAGGTAGAATAAAAGCTTTTCCAGACACATTCTCTCCACCTTAAACTACTCATTTCCACTGATATGTCCACATTAACGGCTCTTCCTCCGTTTCCCATATTGTTTTAATAGTCGAGTGTGTCGTCGTGTTTACAGGCTCCAGATGACACAGCTCTCTTTATTTGAACTTAATGCCCTTTTAAACTGCTCCAACAACTGTTTGTTTGACCCTGCTGCTCATTTTATCTCGTCACTGACTTAAATGTCTCATCTGCAGGGAACGATAGAAGTCCCGTCTGTCTGTCTTTAACCCTTTCAGAGCCTCGCTCCGTTGTCTCACACGACGCCGTTTTATGTCCAGTCTTTAAATCTAGATCTATTCAGAGCAAAGTTTGCCTCGTGTGCGCACCACTTGAGAATTGCTCCGTCTCCTTCTAATTTGTATTCTGTTATTACCGTTTCCCCAGGTTTTAAAAGTCAGTTTAATCCATGGGTTTTCAGGAGTTTTTATGAGGCCTCGCAGGCTCCTGTCTGCTATAATTGCTTGTGTGGGAATAGAAGTCCAGAGTTTTTCCTCTGGGCATCATATGAGGGATTACAGCAGCGCAGCGTAGACTTTAATTGTGCTGCTCAGTAGTCGTCCCTGAGAGAAGGAAGGCCCCATCCCTCTTTTCCTTGAAGAGTTTTAAACTGGATCCGAGGCCTTTTACCTTTCCACATGTATTTGAATAATAGTTGGTCCCAGTCATTAAAGAGTCTCTGGGTTTTGTCTGTTGGTTTGGAATAAGGATAATCTTTTGGGTAGCATTTTAATGGAATATGTTCTTGAATTAAAGTTCAGATGTGGGTCCAGGTTTCATCATCCTATTCACTTTTGTGTTGGTGGGTGAGTAGTTGTGTTGTAATAGTTCTGTGAGATCATAACTCCCAAGTGTTTAAAATACTCTGTTTGACACGCTAAAATGTGCTTACTCTTAAATGTCTCCTGCTAGGCTGTAGTTGCATTTATACAGTTGTTTTTGATCAAGGTTTAGTTTTCAATTAGCAGACAAAAAATAACATACAAACATAATTACTCCAAAAGAACAAATACAACACCCACCCACCCAGTACCAGACAGAAAACACACATATCACACATTGTACAGCCAAATCACCATAGAAGAAAAGAAAGGATTCAGTAGTCTTGATTGCAGACAGAATAAAAGACTTAAAATCATAGTGTTTTGATCTCAGGTATGGCATGACTGTGGCCGTAGTTTTCTCTGTTAGTTTCTTGACTGAACGCATTCGAAGGCAGATGAGAACTTCTACACGTGCGCGTGGACGTACGACACCAACACCAGTCACCCCCTGCTGGCCGTGGCCGGGTCCCGCGGCATCATCCGGGTGATCAACCACATCACCATGCAGTGCATCAAGGTAGTCCCCCCCTGTCCTCTCTCAGCATGTGCACGTGGTCTCTGCTCTGTCTTGGTCTTTTAAAGAAATCCAGCTGTTTAGTCATCATTTTTATCCCCTTTATGTCATAAAAAGCTTCAGTAATCCAGTAAACACACTGGTTGAGTGACTAAAATGGAAACGGCTGATGCAGCTAAAGATGTCAGAGAATAACCTGAACTTTTACAGAACCAATAAATCGGTCCTGTTTTTGTTCCCACGCAGCACTACGTCGGTCACGGGAACGCCATCAACGAGCTCAAGTTTCACCCCAGAGATCCAAACCTGCTCCTCTCCGTCAGCAAAGGTGAGCCTGGTGACTGAGAAACCAGAAAGGGTGTCATATTCCCTTTAGGGCCGTGTTTTCTGCTCCGTTGATGGCTTTATTGATCCAATCTCAGCTGTAAAAATCCTCCCACGGCTCTGATTTGTTGCCACCAAGACGCTGGACACATTGGAGGATAACACTCTGTGATGGTTCCAACTTCTGCTTTTTTTTTAAATCACCATGTGATTGTCAGGTGGATCAGTAATCTGAGATACAGCAGGAGGTCGTGTGAACAGCAGCAAAGTTTAATCTTTGACCATGGGAATGTTTTTTGGTGACAGTAACGAGCTGGAAGAATTCAAAACTGCTGCTGCTGCTGGATCCATTTTAATAACCCATCCTTTTTTTACTGTAACTCTTGAATTGATCTAAATAAAAAAGTGCAGCAGTTTTATATTAAATTATGTTGATGGGAAACATCCATTCAGCTAAGTTCAGTTTTGAATATTATAGGACGAATGTATATAATGACTGATGTCCTGTTCATGACTGGTATTGAAAGCTTTCACCGTTCCTGCAGATCACGCCCTCCGACTGTGGAACATACACACTGACACGTTAGTGGCCATATTTGGAGGCGTAGAAGGACATCGAGACGAAGTCCTGAGTGCCGTAAGTTCTGTTTAACTTCTTTAAGCCTCTTTATGCAGCAATACTTCTGACCACACGGGGGACGTGAAGGTCCGCTGTGTTGACAAAAGAGCCACGGACGATGCTGCGCTAGTCAGCGGGGACGTTTACACCATTTCATGGAGCCCCAATGTGGTCAGAAGTGGCACCGCTACTCAGAGTGGCTGCAACGCTGGTGGTGATAAATAACCCATAAACGGGCTTTTATCGTGTTTTTGATGGAACATGAATGAGTTCAAGGATGGATGTAACCATCCGTTTGCTGTTGTAGTTGTTATACCCGTATATGATGTCTCAAACACAGAACAGCCTGCACAGTTGGTAGTAATCATGTAGCATGTTGTTTTGTGATGCATCAAGCTTAAAGGTGTTTTCACCGACGGGCTCTGATAGTTTTCCTGCTCAGTGCGGTTCATTTTGTCAGGTGTTAGCATGGTAATCGCACGCTTTGTCCGAGACACTTAGTGTGATAATAGTATGTAACAACCAGGCTACTGAACTGTGGTTATTACTGTGTTTTTGAGGACTGAACTGATTCTCACAGCAAACCTTTAACGAGGATAGTCATATCTGCAAACTGCAGACTGCAAAGTCATCACAAATTGTCCTAGGTTTGTTTGTTTACACCTGCAAAAGACAAGTTTCATGGCAACATAGCCACCACCAAAACATCCATGTAATGAAAAGATGATGCACTCCACCTGGTACCAATGCATCGCTGCTTCGTCCCGCTGCAGGATTTCGATCTGCTGGGTGAGAAGATCATGTCGTGCGGGATGGACCACTCGCTGAAGCTCTGGAGGATCAACTCGGAGAGGATGCAGAAGGCCATCCGTGGCTCTTATGAGTACAACCCGTCAAAGACCAACAGGTGAGATGCTGGAAAACTTCCCCCTGATCTATTTTAATGCCAGCGCTTGATTTATTTAAAAGCACGTCTTCTCTGCAGGCCTTTCGTCTCACAGAAAATTCATTTCCCCGACTTCTCGACGCGAGACATCCACAGAAACTACGTGGACTGTGTACGATGGCTCGGGGATCTTATTCTTTCAAAGGTGAGTGACTGAAAACCCTGCAGAGACTGTTTAGACTTAACTGGGTTTTGAATTAGATTTTAATCTGGTTTTGGGGTTGAAACTACAGATAGTATCTCTTAAAGATACAGACCCCATAAGAAGAAGAATTAGATAAAACCTCTGTGACATCACCAACAGGTCTCTGAAGAGCAGTTTTGAAACTTTTTTTTCTGAGGGGGGGGGTCAGCTAAGGAGCTGATATCACTCAACCCTGGTTCATCCAAAAAATGGACAGAACCAACAACCCCAGTTACTGGTTGGAACATGCCCACCTAACCTCTGTCGCCACTAGCCAGCTGTTTTTGCTTGTCATAGCTTGTGCTAATCTATGAAGTTCATGTCATCCGTTCTAAATGTAGTTTTACTCAATAAAATGTTCCTCTGTAAACGGTGAAGGGTAACTTGTTGTGTCACTGCAGTCCTGTGAAAACGCCATCGTCTGCTGGAAACCAGGGAAGATGGAGGACGACATCGATCACATAAAGGCCAACGAGTCCAACGTGACGATCCTGGGCCGCTTTGATTACAGCCAGTGTGATATTTGGTACATGCGCTTCTCCATGGACTTCTGGCAGAAGGTTTGATAAATCAATCTTTTGTTTACATGTTAATTATCTTTTTGAGAACACACACAAACGATGTGATCTGTCAGTGATGCTGACGTTGAACGTGTAATCCTGCCTCACGTCCTGCTGCTGCTCTTCTCTCCTGTGATGCTGCTCATCAGATGCTGGCGCTGGGAAACCAAGTGGGGAAGCTTTACGTGTGGGATCTTGAAGTGGAAGACCCGCATAAAGCCAAGTAAGTCAGAGAAAATTATTTTAAGAACAAATACCGGCTTCGTAAAGTTGCAAGAAGAAGGTCTGAACCGAGCGTGAACTGTAAATTGTGGAGCGGTTTAGAAGAGTCCCAGAGGCGACCGTCCGCTCTGCTGCGCTACAAATACATGGGAGGATGGGAGTGTCAGGTTCAGCCAACCTAAAACACTTTTGAAAAGGAAGACAAGAGACGGTTGTTATATTTTACTTGCGAGGAGAACAGCAGCGAGTGCCCAGTTACAGAGTCCAACCCGCTCTGAGTTAACTCCAGCTGAACTCTCTCTATTGTCTTGAGGCGTCCCTGCTTTACATAGAATATGCAGCTCTAAGGGGTTTGGGGGGTGACTAACTCAGGGCTTTAAGTATTCCGGCACCGTGCCGGATTTCCGGTGAGCGCCGTTTTGCTGGAGAGGGAGGGGGGAATCTTATATTTTAATAATAGCTTATTGATATTACTTTTGAGTTCATAAGTTCATCTGCCAATGATATGAGAGGAACACAACTCTCTCTAAAAGTAACTTTATTAGCCGATCAGATGTAGAACAGGGCGGAAAAAAGTCTTGTCATAGTCTTGGTCATGTGACCCAGACACGGGTCTGGAAGTCTGGTCATGTGTCCAAAATCAGTCATAGATGGATGTAATGGAGAGAATTCGGTTATTTTTCAAAATAAAACATTATTTAGACTCGGATAATAAATCAAACAGTAATAATGGAAGTTATTTATTTTTTCTCTGCGGCTCGGTACCTAATGACCCACGGATCGGTACCGGGCCGTGACCGGGGATTGGGGACCCCTGCTCTACAACACACAACACATTACTGGGAGTAACCACCACAGCTGATGGACCAGCATAAGTGACTGACCATGTGTGGAACTTGAAAACAGGAGTGTGCACGCTCATCACAGAGCAGATTTGTGGTCGAAGCTCCCAACCTCTGAGAAAATGATGCAAAATAAACAAATAGCTGAAAACAAAATAGCTTTGACAAAACTGTTGACTTCTAATCAACATGCAGCTATTTTAACCCACATGAAACACCAGATTTTAAAAAAACCTAATTTAATGTTTTGGTTGTTAATTGAATAGTTATTTTATTGATATTTTTTCTATTAATTTCCTGCAACTTAATTTACCATTATTGCTGTTAAGCAAATGGATTATGGAAATGTTGCCATATAGAATTCCAATGTTATCTACAATTCACTGTTGCACTTTATCTTTTTACAAAATAAATAGCACAAATGCTGCATAATATTTGGAGTTGATGATTGTCATAAACCCTCAACTGAATGGTTGTCATCCAAATTTTCATCCTGCCTGACTGAATTTCACATTCCCTTATAACATGTCACCTTGTGACTGGAGGTCATCTTGTAAGCTGCAGCAAAACTTTATCAAAAGTATCCTAAACGTTGTAGTAACAACCCCCACTTCCACCACACACGCACTCACGCACCCATAAAATGTTCAGGCTCAGAATATTTTTTTGCTTTAACCCTTTCTAACTGCAAATCTTAAGCTGACCTGTCTAAGTACACTTATCAGTACATATCTGTACAATACCTAATGTTCTTTCCTGTACTTCCAGTTCCCAGTTCTTCACCTTCTGTTCCTATGACTCACACTCTTACACAGCATTTTATTCAGCAATTACATAAGTCATTTTAAAGGTGACACATGCTTAACTTCTTTCTGTAGTTCTTCACAAGGCAGTTTACAGTTTAATAGCAAATGTGTGATAACTAGATACGATTATTCCAACAGGGAGCACAACTGTCACAGAATCTCGAAGCCTTTGCAGTGAACTCGTAATCTGTCACGAATCCAGGTGAACGGGCGGCGCTTTCTGGCGCTCCTCTCAGAACCAACACATGCTAAGAGTTGAGGTTTCATTGAGAACAGTGCAGCTGCAGAACCGAACCACAGCGTTTTTTCACGTTCTGTGGGACTTCGGCTTTAAAAGTGAGAGCTGATGGGTTAAACAAAGATATCGTATTTTTAGAAGTTCTCTTATATTTTGCTTTTCCCCCATTATTTTAGAGCGAGTGAAGAAAGATAAGTGCAGATAAAGCCAACTGCTGTTTTCTTCCCTGTGATGCATTTATCAAGCAATAAAATGCAAATAACCATTAAACTTTACTGCACTGTAATGCTTTGCTTTAGCGCAAAAGAAATAAAATAAAGTCGCTCAGTGGCAATGAAAATGACTTTTTGCACTCGTGACAGTTAAAAGCTGAATCTCACCGAGATGAGAAGCTGCATATCTGAACACGGAGCTGCAGCGTCAGAGATGCTCAGACGTTACTTCTGCCTGTGAAAGAAAACATACCAGCGTTAATCAATCATCTAATTATTCCTAAAAGGGATGCACGATAACTATCAGACCGATAACAGGAAATGATGACATCATCCCGATAAGTCCGATATCATGACGAATAGCCCCGATAACATATATTTTTGTCAACACAGCAGTGCCTCGCTCCCTCTGAGCCTTAAATGACTGACAGTGAATGTTATGTTCAAGTGACGTCGGCATAATCAGAAAAACCGATTTCTCAGTAAGGAAAATCAAGAATACCCCCTCATGCCAGAAAACAACTTGTTAACTCGGTCATAATTTTGGTAGTTGCTGACTTGAATTGATATTTGCAGTATTTTCCCACATGTTACACATACAAAATAGAAAAGGCCGAAAGAACCACGAGCAAACGAGGGAACGGAGAAATTTACGTTACACCTTGAATGCAGCATTGCGGAACAGTGCGTTAAAAAAAAAAAACATGACGGCGATGGTGAAGAACTTCATTAAAGTTTCAGAGGAAGATAGTTCCCTGGTTATTTGTGACAAATTTACGTCGGCGGCTTACACGTAAACTTTCTTGCGATTTGCAGCCCGAGTGTGGTCAGAAGTGGCACCGCTACTCAAGAGTAGCTGGACTGTCGTTGGTAATAAATCACCCGTAAACAAACTTTAAGCTTTAATACGTCAAACCCGATCAGCCACCTGAAACATAACCATCGCTTCCATGGAGTTTTGAAATCACGCTAACATGAGCTAACGTGAGCAAGCCAGCAGTAAGTCAACCCCTCCGCTCCCCTCCCCTCTCTGCTCCTCGCCATCATCTCTCTTATCTAAAGCTTCCATGAGATTAAAAAAAAAAAAACAACAAAAAACTACTAAACCTCATTTACTTTAATTAAAGGCATTCATTTGAATGGAATCACAAGCCAAAATCATTTAAACATAATTTTCTATTACTATGGAGTGAACTTTTTCAGTTTATTCACACAGACAAGTCTAACTTGTGTCAGTACATTATGACCTGTGCATTATTTTTTATTGACATTGAAAAATTAACTTTTTCAGGTCATAATTCTGATGCATGTATTTCCATCAGTTCAAGGAGTCTTGTCTGTTTTGAATAAACTCAGTAATGCAGCTTATTTAAGTTGATGTGAGATATCAAATAGTTTTGTTTATGAAAAGGCTATCAAATGTTTGCCAATAGTTTTTCATTGTAAAAAAATAAATATTTGTTCATTTAAAGAGTCAAAACTGTTTTTGTTTTTTTTTCATAGTATTGATGTAATGATCTTAGGTTTATGTGTGTTATCGGTAACGGCCTTCAGGAGCTGAAAGTTGTCGGTATCGGTTTAAAAAAACAGTTATCGTGCATCCCTAATTCCTAGCCATCAGTGGATGCCAATTATTGTTAAAAAAAAAAAAAGCCTATTAATTGAGCTGACACACAATTATTCCATATTTCAGGTTTGTGGGTGTGGTTACTCTTTCTGGACATTCTTGACAGTTTTATCTGTAGTTTTTATATTTATATTAATGTCTAAATTATATCGTATTGATCAAAATGAATGAATATATTGTGATATAAGTTTGACCTCATCGTCCAGCCCAACAACCATAAAACAATGACGGCTCCATCCATGTTTATTAAGAGGTGCACCTCCCTACGTTGACCACTAGAGGGCTTTACCTGTTGTCAGAATTACTGATGATAGTCTATCATTTATGGGAACAAAAAGTGTTATTTTAAACAAAAAAGTTTTACTTGCAAGACAACATCCTGACTTTCCCTCACCTTTCCAGGTGCACCACGCTGACGCTCCCCAAGTGCACGTCGGCCATCCGTCAGACCAGCTTCAGCCGCGACAGCAGCATCCTGATCGCGGTGTGTGACGATGCGTCCATCTGGCGCTGGGACCGACAGCGCTGACCGGTCCAGACCCTCCATCCCCCACGTGCTGCCCTCTCTTTACTGTCACACGGCAAAACAAACGTGTCCGTTTGAACATTTTCACTCTTTTTTTTTTTTTTTGTTTTCTCCTTGAAAGTGTATTACAGCCAACTTTATATCCAACAGTTCTGAAGACAATAGATGATTGTTTTAATGGTTTTCCTCGCTGTGCCTTCCTGTTTCCTATGCAGCCTCATTCTCTGAAATTAACTCCACAGACAGGATTTTTTTTGTTTTTTTTTTCTGTGCCACTTTTTATAAATTACAAATCTTTTTTTTTCTGTGTGTGTGTGAGATCTTTCCTGACCTGTTGCTTCTCTGACAGAGCGCCCTTTGTAATCCAGACTTGTTGAGTTCTGTCAATAAAGTTTTTTGTAAATATGTGCTCAAAGGTTGCTTATCTGTGTTATTGTTTTATTCTGTTGGAAAACCGCAACACAAGAGCAGCAAACTTTTTGTGTTTAAACCATCAACTATTGTAGGAAGGAAAGAGATCTTTTTTTTGTCTGGAAGTACCCAAGTTTATTTAGACTTGAATAAAAGTTATTTTTCTTAAGATTTTTTTGGTGCTTTATTTCTTAAACTGCCCCTGATGTTTTAGATTTTGAATGCCCGGTGCTTTTACTTGCTGGCCCTGCAGCAGCGGTCATGTGATGTCAGACTTTGCCCCCCCTGCCTTCATGTATCTTAAAAAAAAAAAAAAAAGTTGCAGATGACCGCAGGAGCAGGAGGACTTTTACCCTCCGACTTTATCAGCTGCAGATAAACTTCACGCGGCCCTCCGACATGTTCTCACCGAAGCCTCCCAGGAACCCGTCCGAGTCCCGGGATCCGGGTCCGGGTCCGGGCGCCGGGGAGCAGATCCGCATGGTGGACTGCGGCTCGGACTGCGCCTGTGCCGTCCACGCGGCGGCCGGAGACGCGAGCGTTTGCGCGGCGGAGCTGAAGGTAGGTAGGCCTCCGGACAGATGCGGAACATCTGCACTCCTCGCGCGTTTCTGAAGGTCTTGGACTTGTTGGTTTCCTTTTCTCTAGTTCAGGTGTGAGACACCTGCACGCGACGGTTGTGATTTGGCAAATTTAGATTTTAAAAATCCTATTTTGAGTCATGCCAAAGTTAGTATCTTATTTCTTAATACTTACCAGTCCAGCCACCTGTAAAGGTGATCTCAGCTGCTTTCATGTCCCTCTTTATCTTCAACCTCATTTTTCATATTAAACAACTAGAAAAACACTCAATAATTGTCAAAAATTTGAAAGTGATCCAGGATTTCTTCCGGATCACAGCCAAAATGAAATCAGTTCTCCCTTTGCACATTTCTGACAACTCATGAAAATTTAATCAAAATCCAGCCATAACATTTTGAGTTATCTTGAACACAGACAGATAAACAAACAGATAAACGGACAAACAGATAAAAACATAACTTCCTTGGCTGATATAATATTTACCAACAAACATGTCTTCCTTTTTTTTGTTCTTAGCCTTATTGATTATAACAGCGGTTCTCAAACTTTTAATACTGCGTACCACCTGAGAAACTTTAAAACAGCTCTAAAATACAGCCATATATTTCTTCATAATTAGCGTAAACACACAGGAGAGATGTTTATTCTTTATTGTGGTTATTTATTGTTCATTTGAAACGTTGTAATTATAATGCATTGACAAGTCATGACGTTCCCCCACGTACCACCAGAGAGCGCTCGCGTACCACCGGAGGTACGCATACCACAGTTTGCGCACCACTATTATAATATTGATTGAGACACGTCGTTTAATAAATGTCTTAGGCTCATTTTTTTACCTCACAAATGCCAAAAGCAGTTCAGCCAAGGACCGTCTGGGGTATCATCAGGTGGTCTGTAGCAGCAGAAACACTCAGTACCTGGTTGGACCTCCTTTTACCTCCAGAACTGCCTTCATTTTTGGTGTCAGAGATCCAACAAGGTGTTGGAAACGTACCTCAGAGGTTCTGGTCCATATTGACATGACAGCATCTCCAGCAGCCTGAACCGTTGATACAAGGCAGGATGGATCCATGCTTTCATGTTGGTTCCTCCAAACTCTGACCATCTGGATGTTGCAGCTGAAATCCAGACTCATCAGACCAGACAACATTTTTCCAGTCTTCTGTTGTCCGGTTCTGGTGAGTCTGTGTGAATTGTAGCCTCAGTTTCCTGTTCTTAGCTGACAGCAGTGACACCTGGTGAGGTCTTCTGCTGCTGGAGAACATCTGCTTCAAGGTTCCAGTGTTGTGTGTTCAGAGATGGTGTTCTGCAGACCTTGGTTGAGTTCCTGTTGTCTTTCCATCATCT